>JAYJMB010003269.1:0-14285 GCA_036873735.1 Pouteria campechiana
ACTTGGGACAAAGCTATATACTATTCATGGTTATGTTACATCATGATATTAATATTTATGTCTATAGAATTGCATTTGGGGTCAAGAATATTGCATAAGTCATTTATTTTCTACTCTATACAATTTTCATTTTACATAAATTTTCAAGCAGCCACATAGTCTCTGTTTCCATGCTCCACTTATCTCTTCTTCCATTAAACAAAGCCTTAAATTGGGCCTCTCCCTTCAACAATCTAAATAAATATCTGAAATTCAACATTATTTTTTTAACCTTAATCTAGGGCCTGCTTGAAGGTGACACGTTTTGTGTCAATCACAACTGCAACATCTATTCAAAATTTAAAATGCACTCCTATTTTTTAGCCTTTGTTTGAGACTCTATTTGGCTAGCTTTCTCAATAATTAAAATTGTTTCATATTGAAACATCGAGTTAATTAATAGATGAAAATAGTTATCTCTGTAGTTGGTATAGATTGATCAAACTTGATCAATGCAGTTCATAATATCCAGAAAGTTCATCTATTTTGTAGGTTCTAGTTTCTAAAGTCTTTCAACTTGTCACTTACAATATTCAAAAATTAAAGTTAAAAAATTGCACACTTGGACTCTAACAGCATTTATGGCGAGAATGGTTCTCTATATATTTCTGAAATTGAATGCTTCTTAGCTGAAATATATAAAATCTATGGTTTACATATAAACAATGGAAGTAAAGCTATTTAACATTGATTCTAGGCATTGAAACAAATGATATCTTTAGACATTATTTTTATGCATTGCATCAAGGGATGCTTTAGACACTGCACTGAACCTTCTATATATATGTATGTATATATGTATGTATATATATATATATTATACTTTCTATTTCTCTTTTTTCTTTCTTAACCTTTCTTTTCTGCTTCCTTTCTTTCAATCAAAACAATCTGTCATGTGCATCTTTCCATTAGAAGATGCCATGATATCTCAATGTGGAAATTGCATGAACACCATTTGATATAACATCTTGAATTTTATTACTTGAAGTTTTAAAATACAAAATACGCTTCTTATTTGATAAGGAACCATGCATTCCGTGGGCTCAAATTAGTATGAGTTTATATATTTGGATTCATGCTAAGCTCCCAGAAAACATTGAAAACAAAATCAATCACTGAACAAATGTAAGGTTGTTCTTTGTCTAAATTCATAAAACAATCTGCTCTCTACTACTGCTTCTTTCAGAGTTAGATTCTCTATGCTAAAGTTTCATACCACCAATGTGATCAGAGGAAGCTAAAGTTGGTTGGTAGTCACAAAAGTTGAAAATTAAGTATTCTTTTTATCATCTGCTAGTTATGAAGAATTTAGTCTAAATAGGTTGCTTAAGCGTATGCAAACTCAGTTGGCAATGTCTAAACATGTAAGCAATAAAATTTTATCAAAACCTCGCTATCATATTTACAAAATCATCAAACAACAAAATGATTTAATCAAATATCCTATGAATCTCAAACCATAGCTCAAATGTAAGAAATCTTAGCATATAAATCTTTATCATTGTGCATTAATTTATTTATTGAATGCAATGTTAATTTATGTATGCTTGTAATTCTGTTGGCAATTTTTTCCTAGTTGTTTATATATTCAAATATATTTACTTATAAATAAAGGAATGAACCTTTCTCCATCGTTGTCATTGTGATTTACAATAATAAAAATAATCAGAAGAAATGGGTGATTTGGCACATCAAATAGGTTTTATTTGATTCTTTAATTTTAGAAATCCTAAAATATTTTCAACATGCCTATTTGTTATGCATGGTTTGCTTCTGAAATGGGTGATTTAGCATGCAAAATAGCTTTTCTTTTTAATTCGATGCATTCCTTGAAAGAGATGAGTTGGCTTAAGCCATTGTGAATAAACAAAGAGTTGGGATTGAGATTTATTAGTTTACCATAGCATGCTATACAAGGCTAGTTAAAATAGGAACAGAAAATGGTAAATGAAGAATATTGAAAAATAATTTTAATTGTATGTGGTACAAACTATCAGTAATGCTAGTATATATGCAAATTATAGATATGATATTTAGCCTTTTATATTCATACTTTTACATATGCATTTACAAGATTTTGTTATTTTTGGACAGGGCCCTTAAAACTGCAGCCTCAACAAGCATTGAGAGCAAGAGCATTGACATTTGATAATAAAACACTAGTGTTCAAATTTGTCTAAAAATAGGACATTTAGAACTTGTTGTTTTAACAACTAATGTATGAAAATTTGGTTAGATGTTGGAATTATCTTGAATGGATTTGAATCCTTATATTGTAATGGATAATAGGTTGGAAATTATGGATTATAGCCTTATTTATGATGCTCTAGGAGCTTGTTGAAGACTATAAAAGGGCTTTCTTAAGTTTGAAAATATAATTAGAACTATAATGGTTTTCAAACTTAAGGGATTGTTAAACAACACCTCTTTGTTAATCAAACCATTTAAGAATACGCTTTTAATATTCATTTGATATAACTTGAAGTTCATGTATGAAGCAAAAGCTAACAGCATTCTAATAGCCTTTATCTTGACAATAGAAGTATATGACTCTTCAAAGTTTATTCCTTTTTCTTGGCAATATCCATTTGACACTAATCTTGCTTTATTTCTAAATACTACCTTCAATTTATCTAGTTTGTTTCTAAAGACTCATTTTGTGCCAATTACAAAGTGATAGGATGGTCTTGGAATAAGTTTTCATACATTATTCCTTTTGAGTTGGTCCAACTCCTTTTACATAGCTATTATCCAATATTCATCTTCTAATGCTTGGTCTACGCATGTTGGCTCTAGTTGAGAAATAAAAACAAAATCGTAACATACTTGATAAAAAAAAAATTGAATCCTAACTCTATCATATACACATCACCAACTATCTGGTTTCGGGGATAAGATGCATGAACTTCTGATCCTTGGGTAAAGAATCGTTACCTTCAGCATTTACCTCAATTGTGGATTTTTTAGCTTGAATTTCTACTTCATCCATTTCCTTTTTCGATTGTGAAGTGGCTTTATCCTAATCTTGCATTCTCATCTTCTCCATAAATTTGTTAGATCATGTATCTCAGCATTAAAATCACTAACTTTTTTTTGAGGGATTAGTGTTTTCATCAAATTTCGCATGGACGTATTCCTCTATAATATTATTCCTCTTATTATAGACTCTAAATACCTTACTAATAATGAAATAGTGAAGGAATATCCCTTCATTAGATTTGCTATCAAACTTTCTAAGGTTATTCTTTCTATTATAAAAAATAAATCATTTATATCCAAAAGTATGAAAATGAGAAATATTTGGTTGCTTTCCATAATATAATTCAAATAGAGTATTATTAAGTATTGGCCTGACATATATTCTATCGATAATGTAGTAAGCTGTGTTCATTGCCTTAGTCCAAAAATATTGTGGTAGGTTATACTCATTCAACATAATTCTTGCCATCTCTTGCAAAAATCTATTCTTTCTTTTTGCGACTCCATTTTGTTGAAGTGTTCTTGGTGCAAAGAACATATGAAGTATTCAATTGCTTTCACAAAAAGTAGTGAACTTATGGTTTTCAAACTCTCCACCATAATCACTTCTAATTGCTATAATATGAAAGCTTTGTTCATTATGTACATATTTGGTAAATATCTTAGAAAGCAAAAAGGCTTCCTCTTTTGATGCAAGAAATATTCCATGTAAATCTAGAAAAGTCATCCACAATAACATAAGCATAATGTTTTCCTTCAAGACTCCTAGTTTGTATTGGTCAAACTGGATCCATGTGTTATAGTTAAAGTGGTTTAGTTATGTAAACTTCTTTTTGAGATTTAAATGATTCTTTTACTTGCTTACCCTTTAAGCAAGCATCACATAACACATATTAGTCAAATTTTAATTTTGATAAGCCAACAACTAATTCCTTGTTATACATCTTTTCTATCACTTGTTTGTTGGCATGACCTAATCTTCTATCCAAAACAGGGATTCATCATTATTTACAACAAGACACTTAGATTTTACACAAGTCAACCAAAGATACATTTCTATATCTTCTACCATACACTAGAACAGAGTTATTTTCATTTAGAACTTTAAAACATTGGGATTCAAACATAACTTTGCAAGCATTATCACAAAATTGACTCATACTTAGTAGGTTATATTTTAATCCCTCTATTAATAAGAAATTTGAAATTGTAGTAGATTGTGGTTAGCCAACCTTACCCATCTCAACCACTCTACCTTTGTCATTATCCCAAAAGTGTAATATTCCTTCATTTTTAGCTTTTAGCTCTATGAATATTTCATTTTTCCTATCATGTGCCTTAAGCAACCACTATTGATATACCTTAAATTACTTTTTGTGGCTCTCTAGCACACCCGCAATGACAGACTTATGCTTTTAGTTTTGGTATCCATTTGGGAATGGGTTCAGGTAGGTTAATGACTGAAAATTTTGGTACGCATTGCTTTTTAGGTTCCACTAGTTTTCCATTTGAAATATTTGTTGCATTTATAGCATTTGCAACTACTTTAGCAACCCAAATTTGGTTTGGTATGGGTCAACATTTTCTTCCAATTTTTCATTTCTTTTTCTTTTGTTTTCTGCCTTTCTTTTTTGGTTTTAGTTTCAATAAGGTGACTATCAAGGTTTTCTTTAAAGCATTATTTTCAGTCTTGACTTTCTTAAGCTCTTTAATAATAATTTGATCAAGCTTGAGCTTAGAGTTTCCTAAATGTAACTTGGAGCACTCTTCTATTGATTTATTTAGCTCCTTTTTAGTTTTGGAATACTTTGCTTTTAAAACCTTGAAGTCTATTACAATTCATTTAGCATTTCCTCAAGGTTAGAAGAATCAAGTTGATGCCATGAAGTTGATGCCTGTGTAGTGTTCCTACTGATCTTTCTTTCTTGGAATAAGCGTGTTGATTTGTACTTCATGTTCTTCCTCAACTTCACTCAAGCTCTTATTCATCATATTTTGGAGCATCTCCCAAGCAGCTATAGCCGTCCTTTTCTTCTCAAATCTTTTGTTGCTTCTATTGTTATTATTGTTGTTGGTAATGTTGTTCTTGTCAAAATATGAATTGTATTTCTTCTTTGGTTTTCCTTGTCTTTTGTCAAGGTCAGGACAATCATACTATAAGTCCCTAGCCTACTGCAGTTGTAGCAGAATTGGAGTATGCTTCTCTCTTTCTTTGTTCTTGAAATTGTCGAAAGTACTTCCAATCTACTTCTTTCTTAGCATTGTTCTAAACCTTCTGGTTATCATGGCAATATGTTCATCATACTCTCCACTAGAGGATGCTTTGCTTTGTAATCTTCATTCTATGAGTTAGCTTTCAATGCAATGGCTCTTTTGTCTCAAGCTTCCTCAGGTACCTCCTACTTCATCAATACTCCATGGGTCATGAGGGATCCCATGAGTTCTTCAACAGTCATTTTGTCAAAGTCTTTAGCTTCCTGGATTGTAGTTACCTCAGGCATCTAATGCCTAGGAGAGACCTTAAAATTTTCTTGATAAGCTTGGGTTCATGGTACTTTTCACCAAGGCTCTTTAATCCATTAATGATCTTTTGGAATCTACCAAATATATTAGATATAGATTCCAAATCCTTCATACTGAAGGACTTGTACTTTTGCACAAAAATGTTAATCTTAGTTTTGGCTTGATTCGTCCCTTCATATGCAACTTGAAGTTTGTCCCATATTTCTTTGGTATTATCACAAGATAAAGTTTTCTCAAACTCAAAAGGAAAGAGCGCATAAGAGGCAATTCTTTGCCATGAGGTCATATTCTACTGCCTGAATGCCCTGAACAGTATACTTCTCTTTGGTATTAAAGACTATCTTTCCATTCTTCATAGTTAGCCACAGTTGGTAATTTGTGTCAATCAGAAAATTCTACACCCTAATTTTTCAATACTCATAATTTGATCTGTCAAAGAATGGTGGATGGGTAGTAGATTGTCCTTCTACGGCTGTGTTGTAGAAAAAGCTAACCATTTGGGATTACTTCACAAGTTAGATATGCTGGTGATTAATGGTAATAAGTGAAGCTCGCTCTAATACCAATTGTTGATCCCTTATAAATGGTAGCTCAAGGGGACTGAATTGAACTTTAAAAAATTTTTAGCCAAATAAAGCAGTTGCACTAAGAAAATATTAAATAAAGTCACATACACGATAGATTTTTATAGTGGTTTTGCTTGAGTTGAGTTCCTACTTTGCTCTCTAAGATAGTTTTCTCTACTATCTTAGGTTCCACTAACACTATTTTAATTAACAACAAGTTGGTTTTCCCTAAGCTCACTAGCAAATTCTTAAAACTAATGTAAGTCCCCCTTACTTGCAATGTCTCAATACAATCTTGCAAGCTTCTTGTTTGCAATAATAGAATACACAAATAAACACATACAAAAATTTGCCTCTTACTTGGGCAAGTTTGTACACAATGAAAATCAAATAAGTAAGTGGGTAATCAATACGATACTAAGTTTCAGACTCCTTATGAATCAGAGATGATGTTGTTTTTGAGCTTGATTCAAAGTGAAACACAGTTAGAGTAGAAACTCTCTTTCGAAGAAAACTTATGACTCTTGTAAATGTACATTAATGCTCATGTGGAATTTTCTAACTCTTACTTCTAGCATCTTGATCTTTTATTTATATGCCTTAGAAGATAATATAGTCGTTGCTCAAAAGTTTGTTAAGTTTTTGACCATTTGCAATGACTTGCAACTCAATCGAAAAGCTGGTAGTGGCACTTTCAAAACTCTGGAGGTCGGCTTCAAAACTTTGAAGGTTGAGTGAACATTGTAAGTGACCATTACAGCAATGTAGAACTCTGAAGGTCATCTTCTATCCTCTGAAAGCTACCTAAAGAGGATGCATTCAACCAGGAGCCTCTTTAGACCTCTAAAGGTCGGGACAATTCATCTAAATTTCCTCTAATGACTCTAACATGTTCAACTATCATTAACGAATAATTTTGAAGAACTATGAAACTTGAGATCTCCTTTGAAGACACTTTTGAAAATTGAATTGAACTCAGAAACTTTCCAAAGTGTGCTTGAGACCTCTGAAATACTAAAGATGGGTCTGTAGGTAATTTGTACTTGGACTCGATTCCAAATACTACTTGACCTCTAGAATGTCCTCCGAGCTATCCTTTGAACTACAAAACTTGATTTAACTTTGCATTTATTGATTTTCTTTCTTTTTTTCTTGATTTGTGATATGTGTAAATTGATCATTTGAGTTCTGATCATTTGATTTCTTATGTTCCATATCACTTTAAACTTATTTTTCTTATGTGTTTTCCAAGATTTAACATATTAATTTTGCAACACTTGAAAATTAATTTGTTAGTGCTTAACTTTCTCACTTCATATGTTTGCTACTTATCAAAACCTATATTCAACATTCATCATTAAAATCAAGCTTAGTTAAAAGAGTTAGTTTTAACATTCACAGTAGCTATGCGCCTTTAGTTTTTAAATTGATTGTTCAAATACTATTTTTTTTTTGGTATAAAATCATAAGAACCTCTAGCAAAAGTAGGTTTTGTAGAGGTTGGGTAGATTTCAAATAGAAAATAGTGGTTTACATGGGTTAAAATGGGTTTTGGAAATGCTTTGTGCCTCTTCCCAACAATTTTTGTGTGATTCCTTAGCGAGAAGATTTTGAAAGATCCCAAACCAAAATTATCTCAAAAATTTTGATTTTGCAAATAGTGGAATCAACCATATCTATAAGGGTTCCATTCTCTCTTAGTGGGTGCGATGGATAAGCTTGGTCGTCGAATATGCAAAAATAGAATAACAATCTCAAGCATCAAAATTATTGACAATTTTTTTTTTTGAAAAGTTTCGATTTTGCAAACGGTGGAATCAAACATGTCTATAAGCGTTCCATTCTCTCTTAGCGAGTGCAATGGATAAGCTTGGCCATCGAATATGCAAAAGTATAAAAAAATCTCGAGTTGGGATGGGGATGGGGGAGAGGGGGAGGTTACAGAGAAGATGGAAAGAGGGGGAAAGTAAATGGAATGAAACATTTACGTAGCAACTATGCTTATGGTCTAGCCACCGCTTCTACTAGCCTTTGAAACTCTCAAGAACATTCAGCATGTGCCAAATTAGAACTATTGTTGTTGCCTTGCTGGAGGTAGCAATTACAACAACTAGGTGTAAGGGAGCCTCTTTGAGACCGATTGTAGAAAGGGCAGAAACAATCACCGGTTGGGGAGATGAGGACTGAGAGGGAGATGAAGATGAGAGGATTTTATAAGGAAGAAGAAAATGAGGAAGAACAAATTTGATTCAATGGGATTTCTCGCATCATCCGAGCATTCGAAGCGAGTAGCCTGCTTGCTATGCAGTACTTGTGTTTCAACAAATGAGAAAGCGCACTCGCAATATCATGAGACAAAACTACCCATTTTGTGAGTGGATCCATCTCAACCAATGGCAAAAAAGGATACATCTGTTTTTCCTTATAGTAAAAGCACTTCTATTGGAGTCTATCTCTTATAGAAAATAAGAATTCTCTAGATCAAGGAATACAGTTAGATTCAAGGCATGATATGAGATTAAATAATTCGACCCTTTCTTTATACTAATGTTTTGTATTTTCAAATCAAATCTTATAATTTAAGAGTTTTGTAAAATACTAAAAAGAAAAATAAATGTAAATCAAAAGAAATATAGATGGATATAAAGTTATGAACTTTATCAAAAAGCTATCCAAAAATTTAAAAATGTATACTTACTAAGTAAAATCTCAAACTTTCTTTATGTAAGATATGAAAGATATTTAGATATTTGGGATGAATAAGAGAAAATTGGTCATGACTTATTTTTCTTTTGCATACATGTGTGACATTGTCCTTCACCTAAATTTTAGAAAATTTTTACCCTATAGATGACTATAAGAAACGGAAGAATGTTAATTAAAATAACCATATACGAAAATAATATATTGTGTAGTGTTCAAACTATATTAGAAATTTTTTTTTAAAAGTGTATACGTAACTAAATTCAATTATCTAGTTATCTTTCACTATTTTCATATATTTAACAATAGTTACAGAAAATAAATAACTTCTAAAAATAAGGCTTATAATTGAATATAGATGATGGTGTGGGATAAAATGGTTCATTTCTTTTTTTTTCTTCTATGGATTTTGATGTTTTATGTTTTTTAGCTAATTCTTGCAAATTTATAAGCTTTGTAAAATGCTAGAGAAAATAATAAATACAAATCTAGAGAAATTTGTGTGAATATAGACTAGTAAATATGGCAAAACAATTAGAAAATTAAGAAATATTGACTTTACTGAATAGAACCCAAGGTATGCTTGTGTATTTTTTTCATGCAAAAAAGATCTATATAAAACATAAACTCTTATAAAGATGTAATAAATTTATATATAGGAGATCATATAAGAATGAAATGGTAATTGCTTATTTTTTCTTTTGTGTAGGTATATAATGCGGATCTCTACTTAAATATTAGAATTTTTTAGCCTACATAAATGACTAGAAAAATAGAAAATTATTAACTGAGGCCATTATATGTTGATATAGTATATTGTCTAATATCTAATTACTTCAAAAAAAATTAAGAAGTGTATAAATAGTTAAATCTAATTATTTAGTCAACTTGCATAAGGTTATTTACATAAGTGCCTTTGAGTTTTAGCTAAATTATGCCTATCACTATGTAACTCTGTTTTTTACATATGTACTTTTGAAGTTTGATCCATTTTGCACACGTACTTTTGAGGTTTTTCCATCTTGCACAAATACTCTTGATGTTAGAATCTGTTAGGAAATGACTATTAAGTTCGTAAATAGCGTTATATTTGGGGTGAATTGACAAAAATACCCCAAATCACATAACCCTAAAATTTAACAAAGATTAGTTTTTAAACTTTTGTAAAAAATAAAAAGAAAATTTTCTATTTTATTAGAACTATTTTAAACATACATTTTATTTTAGTTACTTATTTAAATTTATATTTTTAAAAATACATTTTCAAGGATATTTTCATCAATTCACACCAAATTAAACGTCATTTACTGACTTAATGATCACTTCCTAGTGGATTTTAATGTCAAGAGTATTTGTGTAAGACGGAACAAAACTCAAGGGTGCTTGTGCAGAATGAAACAAACCTCATAGGCATATGCAAAAAGCAAAATTATGTGATGATATATAGAATTTGGTCAAAACTCAAGGAAACTTATGCAAATAAGGCACTCACACTATTTTTAATTAAAGGAATATAATTAAATATAAGATATAATATGGGATAAATGATTTATCTCTTATTTTTGTTTTGTTAATTCTAAAGCTTTGTGGCTTCTAGCCCATTCTCATAAATTTTGTGAGCTTTATAAAATACTTGGAAATAATAGATCTAAATCAATAGAAATATTGGTGGATATAGAGTAGTGAACATGATCAAAAAGCTAATAGAAAATTAAGCAATATCTACTTCATAGAAGGGAAATTCCAAATTGCTTTGTGTAGTTTTTTATATGCGGAGAAAACTTTAGAGAAAATATAAACTCATAAAAATATAAAATATATGTAGATATATGAGATCATATAGGAGTAAAATAGTTATACTTATTTTTTTCTTTTGTATATGCATGTGATGTATATCTCCTTCTCAAATTTTAGAGTTTTTTAACCTCTATAGACTATTGTAAAAAATGAAGTGCTAATTAAGGCAAGATATATTATATTACATAATGTTCACTTGCCTTAGAAAATTAGGAAGTATATAAATAGCTAAATTCAATTACATTGTGGGGTTGCATTTTTTTCAATATTTAACAATAATTATAGGAAATAAAAACCTTATGAATTAAGAAATATAATTGAATATTAAGGGATGATGTGAGTTAAGATGATTTTTTTATAATGATATTTTATTTTTTTAACGAATTAAATTTTAAAAGATCTATAAAATACTTAAAAATAATAAATGCAAATTAACAGAAAATTAGGTGGATATAGAGTAGAGAATTAGATCAAAATGCTATCAGAAAATTAGAAATTTCTATTTCACTCAACGGAATCCCAATGTTGCCTTATGTAGTTTCTTTTGCATGGGAAAAAATTTAAAGAAAATGCAAATTCTTAAAAATATAGAATACAACCAGATATAAGGGATAAGTTGGATAACAAAGTGTTATCTTTTATTTTTATTTTTTATTTTACACAGATGTGTGAAATGCATCGCCCGCCTAAATTTCAGAATTTTTTAGTTTACATAGATTTTAGAAATTTTAAAAAGTACTAATTAAGGTAATTATATTTAGATATAATATATTATCTAGGGTTCACCTACCTCAAAAAAATTTTAAAAATGCATAAATAGTTAAATCTAATTATCTGGTTAACTTGCACTTTTTAAGATATTTAATGTAAATTATGGAAACTTGTTGGGATTGTGAAAAGCAGGCGGACAATAGCCAGTGAGCAGGGAATTGACGAGTTAAAAAATACGCAGCACGTATAGATGGAAAACTGGAAATCTTTCCATCCAAATGATGTTGCAGCTTGACTACGCTCCCAACATACGTAGGCAGAAGCAATGGCAGAAGGCTCTCTCTCTCTCCCTCTACGTTGTAGCAGAAACGCGCGAGAAAGATTCACTGCATAAAATCCTAATGGAAATCTTCCCTCCACAATGCTTTGCAAATAGCCAATGCCGCATATACACGTTACAAGGCAGTAAAGGCATATGGTCAGACGTTGCAGCAGCCGGTCAGAGTTTTGTTAAGAAAGAGGGCAACAAACAGAAAGTGCTTAATGGGTCTGAAATTTTATGTGAGGGGTATTTTAGTGGACCCCACAACAGAAAATACTATTGCCAAAGATCATTTTTTTAAAGTGCAAACAACCTTAACAAGAGGCTTGAATGGCTGCTCAAGTTCAATCACATGGGACTTTGCTCTTCCAGCTATCACGCAACTTCCAGTGCCAAGTGATGTTCAGCCCAGCCATACAACCAGGAGTTTGTCTAACACAAAATGTAAGATGCTTCAAAAAAGAGCACATACTGCCTCAGCGTACGCTCAAATATATATGTGAAACAAGATTGCTTATGGAATCTGGGGAAAACAGAGCCAGTGATCCATCATGAATAGCTAGAAGGATGAGATCTAATCCTCCAGCTCAACGATCTTCACCACAGACGCATCACCAATCTTCTGGCAAACAACAACACGATCATGCGATTTTATTACTCCAAAGGTCTTACCATGATCAAGCGCAACCTTCAAAACTGATTCATTTGTGGCAATTGTCGACTCAGCTGGATATCGAGGATCAACAAGCATAGGGAAGAGTCCTCTCAGTGACTGCCGTGCCTCAAATGCACCAGTGAAACTCCACCGAAGTTGGTTTGTCTTAAGCCGAGGGATGACAACAGAGAGCACAGGCATTGTTGGCCTATATTTTGCAATTAATCTTACAGCCCTTCCAGATGAACTAAAGACTATGATAACTGAAGCCTTCACCTTGATTGCAGCACGGACCGCAGAAGAAGCCATGGACTCCAGGTTACAGTCCCCGAAGAATCTCTGCACCTAGAAGAATTGCATCAGATCCATCTAAAACAGCATTGGCTACATCAGTTGCCTCTGCGCAAGTTGGTCTCAGGTTATCACTCATGCTATCTACAACACGAGCAGTGCTGCACTTCCTTCTTTCCGTTCGAGAAGCCACCCCAAGGAGGAGATACAAACGAAAATCCAAAAAGGGCAGATGCATTTTTTACTCCCCTTGTCGGCAGCAGAATTTCCCATCAACGACGGCCGCCCATTCCAACGACGAATCATCTCCTTCCCCACAATGGGCAACCCATTTGGATTGCCGCTGCCTCCTTGTCCGCATCACCACTGACGGAGATGAAGCTTCCCTTCAGCGTCAGCAACCGGCCTTGCAAACCCATCTTCAATCTCCACCTCTGTCCGCTCGCATAAGATTACAATCAGCAAGAAAATTAGAGAGAATATCAATTTTTGGGGAGGAGAAATGCGTAAATACATAGAAGAGAGAATTTCCCCAATTCGCAGAGACGCTGCAAGAAAGTAGCGAAAGAATTTAACTCGATTCTGGATCGACTGCAGCGGTAGTAATGCAGTCCAGACTTCAATCCGGCTGCGGCGATCATTTCCCCTGATCGACGAATTCTGCATCAAAGACTGCCGACAACTCCACCTGACTGATTTCGTCGTCTTCGACCGGAGCTGGGAGATTGAGATCTATTAAGCTGTTCCCGAATTTCGATGCGGCAGCGGTGGTGGCCGAGCCGGAAGCGGATGCGGAGATGTGAGACCGATTGTGGTCGCCCAACGCCTGGCCGGAAGAGAATACCCTGAAGCAGACGGGGCATTCGTGGAATTTTCCGATCGTCGCCTCGCCCTGTTGCCGCCGCGTATCTCGATTCCGATTCGCCTTCTTGAATTCTAGTTGCTGAAATAGATGGGAGAGTAGCGTCCGTGCTGCAGAGCTTGATCTTCTTGTGGCTGGTTCTGTGCCCGCCCAGCGCCTGGTAAGAGCGGAAGACCTTCTTGCATGTTCCGCACTGGAATTTTGCTTCTGCTCCTAGGCAAGAACCTCAGCTCGTACCCCGACTCATCTTCTTCTTCATCATCTGATCGGGGTGGGGGGGCCAGCAGCCAACTCTGCTGCGTCTCGTCCAGCTGCCTGGAAAGCGCCGCCCGGTCTAGCTCCTGGAAGTTCTGGTTCCTGTCGTTGTCCGTCGCCGAGTCCGCCGCGTTTATCTCCAGCGGCCCGCCCCACGGATCTCGGCCGTAAATGCTCATCTTCGCTGTCCTTTCGACAGGCGGGATCTAGCAGAGCTGATCAAAGACTCTTCGGCTCGGATCAGCAGGAAATGCAGCTAGAGTGACCGCTTCTCTCTCGAGCTTCAGATCCTCTCAGCTTTTTCTAAGGTTGAGATGATGGGCGAAGAAGAAAGTAAAGTATCTCCATGGGATACTCTGGCCGAGGATAACAGTCGATGCTTGGCCGCACGTAGACGATGTGATGAAACCAGCAAGCCTGCACCTCTGGTTTTGCTACAAGGTGGCGTAGCCAGAAAACAACAAAAGGGGATGCCAAACAAAGGCAAAGTGGAATGTTCACTCGCGTAGGCAGGCAATGTTCGGCAATGCTGGAAATGGTCTGTTGTAAAAAGCATCAGAAAGTCGCGTAGGGAAAAGCCTC
>JAYJMB010003270.1:0-14285 GCA_036873735.1 Pouteria campechiana
CTTTTACATATAGTCTTATAATAAGGCCTTTTATAATTACATTAAGTATTATCAAGTACAATTTCTATACATTTAAAGCATAGCAGTCTCTTAACATGCACATCAAGGTATACCAATGACAATGCAACAATAGATGACAATAATAATATCATAGCAATTCAGTGCTCATGATTCACAATGCCACATAGTCCAAGCTATCCAACCTCCTCCCATACTGCCATCCACATAACCACTTCCAACCAGGCCATCTAGGTTGATCATCAAGCAATGCCTGGCCATGTCGGCTACCCACACAACCCCTCACAACAACTGGTAGTTTTTACAAGCTAATCACTAGCTCATTAGCATCCGGTAGTTTTTGTGATTAGCTTGTAAAAACTACTAGTTGTTGTGAGGGGTTGTGTGGGTAGCCGACATGGCCAGCCATTGCTTGATGATCAGCCTGGATGGCTATTCAATTAAGCCATTCAACAATACATAGCATATCATCATTTTCATTCTCAACCAAAAATCCATCAAGGAACTTTCAAAGCTCTGAACATACAATTAATTAAAGAACTCATCCAGTTCTGAGTTAAATTCATAATACATAATTGGGTCATCTACCCAAATACACATTTGGGATTTACACCATAACAGACCATATCCAATCAATCAATCAAATAACCCACAAGGATACACTTAACCCAACCAACTAGGGTCCACATATAACCCTTTCAACCTAAGGAATCCAATGATTCCTTCACAATCCAACCAAAAAAATCCCACCAAACAGCTAACATCAATTTAATTTCACATATGCCCATTCATAAAATGTCACAGTTTCTTCCATTCACTTTTTACATACACAATAGTAATTAATGGCAACAAATAAATATGGGCACATATAAGCACCACCACGCTTCCCTGTGTTACTCTAAACATAACAATCATGTAAGTGCTATCACAGCACTATCACATTTACATCACATTGGTATCATTATAGATACCATTTACATGCCCTCTTTTCTCATGCCTTCTCCGTACCCTTAAACTAATATTCTTCCATATTTTCATGACATGTCATTTTCGATTTCTTTCAATAACCACTGTCATCATGATTATGGGTTTATCATTCTTTGTATCAAATAACCACTCAGCTTTGATACCATTTGTAATGCCCCACACCCCCACCCTATGAGTTTTCACCTTTCACTAGTGGGGTCGATGTGGGATGCTAATATTTTCCTATCAATTCCCCATTTTTATGCAATTTCTGCCAAAAATCCATTAGAATCTACCCTAAAATATGAAGTTCGAAATATGTGCATGCATTAATTATGATAAAGGAAAATTAAAATTATTATACATTAAATCATAATTGTAAAGCTCTACCATAAGCCACCGCTCATACTCATTCACCCACAATTGCGTGGCCAAGATCGAAACCGATCATGATGGCAATCACATAGATTCAATTAAACTAACTTAACTATACACTATGATAAGCCATACACTCAATTATACATCACTTGGAATGAAATACAATTACACTATTATATAATAGGATTTTGGTCCCCACATTCTACCATACCATTAATAAAATGTCTTTAACATAGTTTACACGCCCAAGCGGCATATGAACTTGATTACTTGACCTGTCAACTAAAAATTAAAAATAAAATAGGGGTGAGTCTGAACAAACTCAATAAGTAGACTGCATATCATCAATAATCCACCCAAATAACATATTCCAAATCATACATGTGACGGGGATCCATAAGGCATTCCAAAAGCCAATCCAAAAATAATTACATTTTCATAATCTATACAGCATATCTATGTCATCCAAACATAACCATATCATTCTTAACTCTAAATTTCAACATGATACATCACATTCTCATTGCATAGCAATGAATACCTAATCAAATTTACATCCATGGGATACCTATGATCCCTTCATGTACACATTCATACACAAGAATAACAAGGTATATTATAAAGCATAGGGTAATCCCTACCCCTCCACATTCATGTTATCGTATAAAGTAAACAACATAGGGATACTTCTTATCCCTCAATCTTATACATATATATATATGCATTCACATATACCTTACAATTCGCATTAGATCCTTTCGATCCCAATTCACATACTCATTTCCAAGCCATATAGCACATTCTATGATATTTACAATCCCATATATTCCACATATACATCCACACATACCAACACCTCAGAAATCCATGGGATAAATTTTATCCCTAAAATCACTCATCCCCACAAGAGATAAAATCAATCATTACAGTTTTAAGGATATTCACAGTCCATTTTTCTCATACTTTCACATAAGCACATATCATAATAAGATGTCATGGGATAACTATTATCCCCATCTAATTACATAGTCAACAAGGACAGCCTACTTACCTCATGATGAGTCCACTTATAGTCCTCATATCCTTTAACTTGGCTTCCCTTCTATAGTCACATAGCCCTACATATATATCATATATCACATACATTATTTACATATACATCCATAAGCCATGGTAAATCTAAATAAATCAATTTGGATTAAAAAAACTTAATTCATAAGTGTTGACCATTCCTTACAAGCATCTATATCTCATTTTAACATTTACTTCAAGTCTCAAGTGCATAAGTGTACGTTATCAATAGCCCCAAAGCTATTTAGTACCCTTTGTTACTATTCATACATCATATGTTTTATTGTATTGAGTTATCATCTTATTCATAGCTAATCACAAACCACAATTAGGATAATCAATTTCTTAGAGTTTCTTACTAAACCATTTCATCAAACAACTCATAAGCATCATTCAATTACAAAGTTCTCAATAGCATGGGTTAGGGGCGTTTCACTCCCAATTCCATATTATCGACCCATAACATTGATAACCTTAAATTCAATGTAATAACATTCTAATCATGCTTAGAACTCAATTAAAATAGGCATAATTACATTTTGCACAAAAAACCCATGTTTACTATTCACATGCTACTGTTCACAACCATAGACAATGATAAATCTCATTTCATCAAGTTCAAATCATGCTAACACATCGTAAATCATAGATTAATCACTTTTCCCATCTATTTACATGATTTAATATCAAATTCACAATTAGGGTTACTATTCACAGATGGGTAACTGCATAATCATCATTTTTTTCCAATTCAAATCATACCAAAAGCATCATAAATCACGTGCTAATCATTTTCCCCATCAAATTCCAAATAAAATACATGCAAATCCTCAATTTTTACTATTCACAAAATGGGTTCCAAACCCTAGCAATATTTACCTTAAGATTCATGCATGGCCTTCCATCTTCCATCATTTTCCACTTCAAATCTTCATGAATCAGGCATAGCTCACGTCTAAAAGGATTCCTGTAACACCTAGGGTGTTACAAGTGGTTAAAAATGAAGGAAAATTTTCCACATTTAAGTATAGTGATAAATTGAGGTGAAGAAAAATAATTTTGAAATGAAACAGGTCAATTCAGTTGAGTTAAATGAGATTATGTAAATTACAACATCAGATAAGTGTTGGCATGACTTGATTTTTAATTATTTGAAAAATATTATTATGTATTTTAATGGTAAATAACATGAAAAAATAATTAAGAAAGAATTATATGGAAGAAAATGAAAAAAAAATTGAAGTTTATTTCAATTTTGAGTACGAAGGTATGAAAATATAAAGTTTAATATAATATAGGCACCACTTGTACCAACTTTTTGGCACATTTGATGGATTATTTAGTAAAAGAATCCAACATTAAAGTTATACATATTTAAATTATCTTTACAATGAATTAAAAATGACATGAATCAGATATCATATGATAACATTACACTAAAAATACTAATTTTGTCTCTAGAGCTGTAAATTGGGTTAAAACACATGGTGTTATTTTGAGATTGAATTACTAATATTTTTGGACATAATTAGAAAAATTAATAAACACAAAAGTCATAGAGCTTAAAATTATCTTTGCAATTCAATAAGAATCACTTAATTCAGAGTTTGTATAAGGAATTTATGTGCAATTTACCAAAACTTCTCTATAGCGGACAACAAATTGCACGTTTTGGGGGCAGAAATTTTTAGGCCGCAGCTTGAAATTCCAACCTGCAAGTCAGAATTTTGGTGGCCCAAAAAATAAATTTTTTAGGGCTTTTTAGCCCATTATACTTCATTTTTTCCAACCCCTTTCTTCCCCAACGCCCAAACCTAAACCCCACTCCTCTATAGCTTGATCCCTTGCTAATTGAGTTGGGAAACTCAAGTGAATTTAGATGATTGACCCCCTCATTATCCCTTCTAGCCTAAGTTCTTTCTGATTGGATGATGGAAAAGGGAAAAAGATCTAGTTTTCTGTAATGTGAGGAGGCTAATGCGAGTTTGGATGTGGGATTCTTGGTTTGGGATGGAAGGTACACCCGAAATTGGTGGTAAGCCCCATTTCTCCAACCAATTTCATATTTTTTGGCTTGCTAGGTTTTTTTTATTCACTCATGAATAGTAAGCTTTTGGGGGAAGATGATGAGTTTCATGCTAGGAACCATAAAGGAATTGGTTAATTAGTGGATTGGGTATGGTGATTGGTTTTTCCCCATCTAATTTATGTTTTCCACATGTTAGGGTTGCTTTTATGCTAGAAAGCATGGGCTATTTGAGATGCTTTGGCTAGATTTTGTTTTAGTCTTCATGGGGGACCTAATAGAATGATTATTGCAATGTTTAGAGTTTTGGGTTTGCTAATCACATGATTGTTGTTTTGCACTTCATGGATAGCAACATGTTGAGGTGTTGGATCATGTATGAATGTGAATGATAATGGGTTTCCATTTTAATAAATTAATGGTTTAATTGATTATTTTGTTATGTAGTTTTCATGTTCATTAAGTTTATTTTTGAATGAAAGTAGCCAGGAATTCATAAAACATGATGGTATGTTGCTGAAAATTGGAAAATTAATGTATGCATTTTGCACATATGATGAAATGTGTGAATGAAGATTGTGGTCAACTGCTGGGATGAATTTAGGCTTTAATTAAATTATTTTTTATGTTAATTAGTTGTTAATGATGTTTGAAATCATGAATATGTGATTATAAAGGCATAAACCTATTGCTGAAAATTGTAAACTAATGCTATACATATCATGTATTCGATAAGATGCATGTATGGAAGTAATGGGCAGCAATATGAATGAATTGGAATGCCTTCACAACATTGAAATGCATTGGAGGGTAACTCTTTAAATAGGCAATAATGTAGTAGTTGGTGCACTTGAAAATGTTTGTGATTTAACTTACATTTGATTAGTGAAATAAGGGAGAAATTATTTAGGGTTTTGTACTTGGAACCCATACTAAATTGTATGTCTTTATTTGAAATACATGTATATGTAGGATTACAAAAGCATCCTTGGGAGCCAAAATAGTGAATTAGAGGCTATGTGGAGAGTGCTGCTTCACCTGAAGTAAGTAGGCTTTCTCTCCTTCTTGCTTGAATATGATGATTGGATGGGGATATGAATATCCCATTATTTTGCTGGGCATGTGTGATTTTGGGTTGGTATGTATGTTTTGGATTGGGATATTGACTATCCCTTTGTTTTCTTTTAATGGATACAAATTTTGATTGTTTGAAATGCATGATTGAAATTGATGGGATAAAGAATGTCCCAAGATTGTATTATTAAGCTTTGCGATTGAGATTAATAAGAGTGATAAGGTGTAATAGAGATAAATGAGGATATTTTGATTTGATTGAATATAAATAGATGAGAATGATGGTATAATGACATGATATTATCATAGCATGTGTTTTGAATTTGATTATGATTGTTAATACTAGATTCGAATATGTTAATTATTGGTGATTAATTATTTTCTAGTCATGACTACTTACCGAGTTGCCCGGATTCACGCTTTTTTATTTATTTTTTCAGCTAACAATACATGTAAAGAATTTCAACTATAAATAGGAACTAGTGAGCACAAATTAAAGTCATTTCGCTTATAGTGTAATGATTTAGAGTGTTAAATTTATGTGTTTAGGTATTTGTATTCAAAAAATCTATAATTTCATTCAAAAAGATTCAAATGATGTATGATAAGGTGCATGGAATGTCAATATGAGTATGGACGGACTCGTATGACCCTAAATCTGAATGAGTGTCATCATGATTCACCTCGATCTTGGGCAACTATGGAAATATAGTAATTTAGATATGTGTTTTATAGTTATTACTAGGAATTATTATTTCATATGATTGGTAATGCCAGGTTTAGAAGTTTTTGATTATGTAAATTTATACGGAGAATGATTGTCCCAATATATAATCGCATATTTCAGGGGAAGCTCTATCCATTTTTCTGTAGAAAATAGTCTAGTTCTAAAATAGGACTTGAGCACCCTCACCCTAAAAGTGGGAAAATCTTGGTGAATTAAAGTGACAAATGGTGCGTTAAGCCTCAGAAGGTGGGGCATGACAGAGTGGTATCAGTGCTGATCCCCCAAAAGTCCAGGAATGGGAATGTGTCCACCAAGGATGCTGGAGCCCAAAGGGGGTGGAAAGTGTGACATTCCATATTGTCTGGGTGAGGGTGGAAGTTCTGGCATTTATATGTGGAATTTGTGGAAACCTATTGGGGCACCTTTTGTGAGAGTTGTATGGGCATCAACCAATGAGGGGCAAAGTCGTGAGGACTGTGATGGTCCAAAGTGGACAATACTTCAATAGTGTGGCCATGGGTTATTACAAATGTTATCAGAGCCTAAGGATTGCTCTGTGTGATAAGTCCTAAGCAAGGTCCAGAGTCATGATGGCAATAAGGTACTAAAAAAGAAATAGGAAATGACATGCTGTTGGATAGGATGATGAAATTTGAATTTATGGGAGGACATATGTTATGGGGTTAATAGAAGTTATGAGAAAGGAAAGGGCAAGGCATATGGATGGTATTATGATTGGATATGATATAGTATATGGATATCAATTTGAAATGTAAATTTTGAAGTTTTATGCTAATGCATAGCTGATTTAAATGAAATAATATAAGTAAATGAAATGGTATTGTAGAAATGAAATTGATATGAAATGAATATGATTGAAATGAATCATTATATTAGTGACAAATGTATGTTATGATAAGAGTAGCATAGGGAAACATAGTGGTGTATATATACAGTTTGTTTTGATTGTTTGAACCTTATTGTTTTGCAAGATATGTGAATTAGAAATAAAAAACTATGAAGTTTCTTGAATGAATGTTGAAAACTGAATTCAATTTTGGATTGCTTAAATGATTTTTGATGAAATTTCTAGATTCTTTTGGTCAAATGATTAGGTGAACTTTGTGGGTTAGTTGAATACATTAATGGCATATGACTTGCCTTGGAGGTTTCCTTATTGATTTTTGATTGTGATTGATTAGTATAAAGAATAGTTTGTTTAGTTATTCTTACATACCTTCATTTATGAGCATGTTGGCTATGCCATAATTGTGCTGGTTGACATTGAAATTCAATATGGTTAAATTAAGTTATTTCTGATTGAAGAACTTGTATACTTTTCCTCTCCGAATGATTGACTATTGTAATGAAAGACATACTTAGTTTATGCTTTTACTTGTACAAATTTGATAGATTCTATTAAGATTGGCTAAATATGCATGTTATGAATGAATTTTGTTATGACTTATTTCAACTGTTTGACAATAAATTTTGCTGTGAGCCTAAGTTGCTTGATTGATAAATATGATTGATGATTTTTGGTATACATGAGTATGTGTAGAATTGGGAAGCACTAGAAATAGAACAAAAATGCGAGAAAAGTATGTTTAGATGATGATTGACAATTTGATGCATATGTAGATTAGAGATGTTTGATTTGGAATTGAATGCATGCTTGGATTGGAAACATTTGATTAAGAATTAGATGCATGCTTAGTTTGGACTCAGATATTATTAAATTGGATTTGGGTGCTATTATAATATTTTTTGTATATATTTGGGTTTGGTTAATTGTTCGAGAATTGAAGACTTGGGTTACTTGATTGATATATGTATGGGCTTGATTATTTTGATTGAGTTTTGGATATTTGATTCTGTGATTAGTAATTGTAGAGTTAGCTATTTGATTGAGGCTTGGCTTTGGATGCCTTTTGGAATATGATTAATGTGTATTCAAAATTTGGGTGCCTACCAGTATATAATCATTGTGTGTTTGAGGTTTGGATACCTACCGAGTTGGCTACTTTTGTTATTTGGGATTCCGCCCCTCTCCAAGATTTATTTGCTTGATGTTGCCTTAAATGGTGAAGAAGCCTGATCAGTCTATTGTGTGAACTCATTTGCTTATTATAGGTGTTAAAGGAGAATCTACGATCCCTTGGTTGTAGTAATGGCTAGATACCATGGATGACATTGATAATTTTATCATGGATTTGGTAACATTCATAGTCAGGGTTGTAAGGATGGATTGGATCACACCAACATTGTAAGCTAGTTGAGTCCATTTGATTGTGGTTGCCACTTAATTGTGGTTTAGACCACTTTGTTTTCCCATTTGATTATGGTTGCCACTTAATTGTGATTTAGACCACTTTGTTGTTTACTTGGTTGTGGTTGCCACTTGATTGTGCTTTAGACCATTTTTTTTTATTTGTAGCTATGCCTACTAGATTTGTAGCCTCTTGAGTCAGATATTGACTGGCAGTTGGTGAAATATAAGGAGTGTACTGAGACAAAAAAGTAGATGATTCAAATGCGGGTAGAGCAATTGGTTGTTTGTATTGGATAATTGATTAATGTCAGTGAAGATAGTATGTTATGTTGTCATTCCCAAATGTGATGTTTGGAATTTTGAGTGTTTACTGAATTTTATGGATGTAATTAAGTATTGTAAAGGATGGCATGACCATCTATCATTGAATAACTTTGCTTGTGAAGATTGTAATGAAATAAATTGTAAATAGGGATAATGATTATCCCATTTGTTTATATATGAACTTGAACTTCTGTATATGTAGACTGTGATAAGTGAATTGCTAGTGTTATGACTGGGAAAATGGTGCTAGGTTTATTTGTATATTGATTGAAATAGGACCTTCTAGTTGAATAGAATTGTGTTGATTGACAAATTGAGTGATCAATTAACATATTTCAGCCCCAATGGACATAATATATTTTTACTTTAAGTTTCTAGGACGAAACATTTTGTAAGGAGGAGAGTCTGTAACACCTAAGGTGTTACGAGTGGTTAAAAATGAAGGAAAATTTTTCACATTTAAGTGTAGTGATAAATTGAGGTGAAGAAAAATAATTTTGAAATTAAATGGGTTAATTCGGTTGAATTAAATGACATTATGTAAATTACAACATCTAGATAAGTGTTGGCATAACTTAATTTTTAATTATTTAAAAAATATTATTTTGCATTTTAATGGTAAATAGCATGGAAAAATAATTAACAAAGAATTATACGGAAGAGAATGAAGAAATTTTGAAGTTTATTTCAATTTTTAGTACAAAGGTATGAAAATATAAAGTTTAATATTATATAGGTACAACTTGTACCTAATTTTTAGCACATTTGATCGATTATTTAGGAAAAGTGTCCAACATGAAAGTTATATATCTTTACATTATCTTAATAATGAATCAAAAATCACATGAATCGTATATCATATGAGAAAATTACATTAAAAATACAAAAGACATCTCCAGAGCTATAAATTAGGTTAAAACACATAGTGTCACTTTTAGACTAAATTACTAATATTTTTGGACTTAATTATAAATAGTAATAAGCATAAAAGTTGTAGAGCCTGAAATTATCTTTCTAATGCAAAACAAATCACTCAATTTGGAGTTTGTATGAGGAATTTATATATGATTTACCAAAGCTTCTCTGCAAAGGACAACAAATTGCATGTTTCGGGGGTAGAAATTTTTAGGCCATGGCGTCGAAATTTCGATGGCTTGAAAATTAACATTTTTAGGGATTTTTAGCCCATTTTTCTTTTTCTTTTCCAACTCCTTTCTTCACCAATGCCCCAACCCTAAACACCACTCCTCTAAACCTTGATCCCTTGCTATTTGAGTTAGGAAACAAGTGGATTTAGATGATTGACCCCCTCATTATCCCTTTTAGCCTAAGTTCTTTCAAATTGGACGATGGAAAAGGGAAGAAGATCGGATTTTCTGCAATTTGAGGAGGCCAATGCGAGTTTGGAGGTGGGATTCTTGGTTTGGGATGGAAGGTACACTCGAAATTGATGGTAAGCCCCATTTCCCCAACCGATTTCATATTTTTTGGCTTGCTAGGGTTTTTCTATTCACTCATGAATAGTAACCTTCTTAGGGAAGATGATGAGTTTCATGCTAGGAATTATAAGGGAATTGGTTAATTAGTGAATTGGGTATGGTGATTTGGTTTTCCCCCATCTAATTTATGTTTTCCACATGTTAGGGCGGCTTTTCTGATAGAAAGCATGGGTTGTTTGAAATGCTTTGGCTGGATTTTGTTTTAATCTTCATGGGGGAACTAATGGAATGATTATTGCAATGTTTAGAGGAGTGTTGGGGTTGCTAATCATGTGATTGTTGTTGTCCACTTCATGGACAACAATATGTTGAGGCGTTGGATCACGTATGAACATGAATGATGATGGGTTGCAATTTTGATAAATTAAGGGTTTAATTGATTAGTTTATTATGTAGTTTTGATGTTAATTATGTCGAGTTTTGAATGAATCTAGTTGGGAATTTATAAAGATGGTATGTTGCTGAAAATTGGAAAATTAATGTATGCGTTTCACACATATGATGAAATGCATGAATGAAGATTGTGGTCAGCTGCTAGGATGAATTTAGGCTTTAATTAAATTATTTTTTATGTTAATTAGATGTTAACGATGATTGGAATTATGAATATGTGATTAGAAAGGCAAACCCTAATGATTATTGCCAAAAATTGTAAACTAATGCTATGCATATCATGTATTTGATAAAATGCATGTATGGGCAGCAATATGAATGAATTGGAATGCATTCCCAACATTGAGATGCTTTGGAGGGTAACTCTTGAAATAGACAATAATATAGTAGTTGGTGCACTTGAAAATGTTTGTGATTTAACTTACATTTGATGAGTGAAATAAGAGAGAAATTAGTTATGGTTGTGTACTAGAACCCATACTAAATTGTATGTCTTTATTTGGAATATGTGTGTATGTAGGATTACGGAAGCATCCTTGGGAGAAAATGGGGTTTCAATCCATGAATCCATGATTCCCTATGGAAATATTGTGATTTTGTAACTAAAATATTAAGAAAATAAGCCAAAGAGGGGTTAGTTTTACATGGTTGGATGTGGGAACTAGAGCAAAAGATAAAGGAAGAAGAAGAATTGAAAAAGGGCCAAAATCAGGTTTATATCAGGCCAAATCGTGGCCCACGACTAACAACCTGCAATTATCAGATATAGTAACAATAGATTGATGATATCTCTCTCATACAATATCCAAATGATATAATTATTGAGTAATTTGAAAGATTAATTCAAGGGATAAAAATTTCATGTCAAAAACTTTTCCAACACATCTCACACATATGTAAAAAATTTAATTAAAGTGGCCCATCATGTTATTTTTAGCAATTTTCAGCATCTGGGGTAGTTTTAGTGTATTAACCATAACGTTTTCATTTTATATCTGAATAATAAGATTCTAATTCATCACGAAGATAATGTCAAGATCTACGATTTTATGTTAAAAACTTTTTAAAATTAAGTCCAAAAATATGGCAAAAATTGAGCAGAAATAATCCCATTTTCAATTTTAGCATTTTCTTAAAATATAGTGGTGCTCTTTTTTCTATATTTTTTTAATTCTTTTTCCAATATTTTCGCCCAAATTTTATAAATAATTTAAGAGATAAAAATAGAAAAAATTTCCTCATATAATTAAGAAAAAAAATCACGTAGTTACTCAAGCCCATTCACATAAAATTTCACATGTGCATATTAAATTTAGCATGCACCATTTTATCCCAATTTCACAAATTCTCCTTCACAAAATTAAAATTTCAATTTGTTCAATATATAAAATACAAAATTCAACTTTTCAACAATAATCCATAATTTAACACCACCAGGTGTTACACACATACAATAACTTTACAATTCAATTCACATTAAATCCATCTTATTATCAAGTTAATCAAACTTCTAATTCATTTACATTGTTGCATAAACTCTTTAAAAATAGAATCTTCCATTTACAATTCTATTTACTCTTGTCTAATTCATGGACTGGAACGTCACTGGTTTCCTTATGTACTAATCCTCCCAAAACCATCATAATCAATCAATTAATCATTTTCCTCATGAGTTGAACAATAATTCCACCATTTTTCCCTTTACAATTACTGTTCACAAGTTGTAAGAAACCCTAACTAATGATTTCTTATGCCCAATCAAGCCCCAAAATACCATAATCAATAAATTAAATGTGTCCCCCATGATTTCCATATGGATTCATACCAATTTTTACTCAAAAATCACTATTCAAGCTAACATGAAACCTAGCTTAACAAAATCATCAATTATTAGGCACAATTAAGTTCGAAAGCATCATTAAGCAGGAATAAAACATTGTCCCCATGGTTTTAACACCAAAATTCATCATTTTTTCCAAAATTCCATAATTCCTAAAACCCTAGTTTACAAAAATCCAAATTTTGGATTGGAGAAAGCTTCTTATCATGGAATCCAAGCATGGATTTAATCCACGGACAAGAATCCAAGCCCAAAACTCAAAATAGTACACTCCGTTTGCTAAAAAATCAGATCATCTTCCATTTCCACTATTCAAATGCCAAAAACCAATCACGATGTATATGCCTGAATGATTATCCCTCTAAACCCACTTATTTCCAAGTCCAAATGACAAGAATTTGGGTCAAATGGGGCTAGGGTAAATCTAGTGTGTAGGGCAGAGGAAATAGAATGGAAAAAATAAGCAAAATGGAATGGACACAAACTTTCAAAATCAAAATTTTCAAGTGCTCCAATGAACCGCTGAACTTGTGCCACAACATGCAATTTTTGTGTTGCGGCATAGACTCATTGGACAGGCAAAAATTTGCCTTATTGATGCTATGTTGTGGCATGGAATTATCATATTGTGGCATGAAATTACAATGCCACAACATGGGATGCTAGCAACGTGACACAAACTTACTGGACACCTAGAATTCGCCCTCTTCTAAAACTATGCCACAACATGGAATTGTCGTCATCAGTTTTATGTATTTTTCTCCACTTTAAGCCTTACTTTCTATTTGGCATTTAACCCTTCTTTAATCATGACATATGATCCTCATCCTCACTCCATTACTAAAAATTACACCCAATTGATCCTCCCCTCTATAACTCAACTTAGCCTAAACATTTTCTCCTAACTCACTTAATTCATATCAAATTTCCAATACAATTCATATATTTATCCTTCACATCATCTAACCATGCCAAAAACATGTTTTGACAAAACTTTTCCTCATTTTCAACATCTTGGGTGTTACAAACCTCCCTCCTTACAAAAAGCTTTATCCTCGAACCTTTGAGTTCATCTCACTATTTTCAGCATTTCCTTAAGTTTTCATGTCACCTTATCTTTAATATAGTTACTTAACTAAATTAATACCAAATAATTGGCAATTCATTTTATTTCTATCTTCACACAATTAGCACAATGATATGCTCACTCTTTCATTCCAACTATAACCATTTTCAAATCATAAATCATATAGGTGTATTCTTATAACCTCGACATCACAATTCACCTTTTCATCTTACATTAACACATAACCAAGTACAATAATGCAAAATCTCTTTCTGTATGCTTAATATTGCTAATAGTTATCAGACTAAGAAAATTTTTCTCCCATCGAATAAGTTTATCAAGTTTACTTCTCTTGTTTGATTTTATCAAGTCAAAAGAAGATAATTGTGGAAAATCCTTCCACCAAGTTTTAACACTAATTTACCCATTTTAAGATACCTCTAACCACTTATTTTGATTTCTGAATGCCATCTTTATCAGTTATTGCCTAATCTTGTAAAAAATATATTCTTTATCTAGAGATTATACTTCTAAAGCTCAATAAACAACTCCTATTGGACATTTTAAAAAGCTCACATATCCCTCTTCAATCCCCAATTAACAAATCATCTCAAAATTTCCCTTAAATGTG
>JAYJMB010003271.1:0-14284 GCA_036873735.1 Pouteria campechiana
TCTGACTAGATGCAGCGATTTTTTGATCAAATGCAGCGAAAGTAATGGCTGCATTTGGCTGATTCTCTTGTAGTGAAATATATAACTTACAAGGAAAGAATTAAAGCTAACTTAGACGCAGAAACGCCAAATCGAAACAGAATTCAAAGGTTAGCAATCTGGGGTGGTGTCGATCGCGAATTAGCTCGAGGTCAAATCTCAAATGCTGCCTGTGGTCGCATAGGTTCTAACGGAGTGCAGATCCCCCGCGTATCAGTATTTTACTGATGCTACCAATGGCACAAGAACACGTCACTATTGTTAGTTGAGTGGGATAATTTGAAACTTATCTTTATTCTTTTATGATAAAATATAAAATATCATGATATATTGTAGGAAAATTTGTTCACAAGTTTGAAACTAAATAATTTTATACTAGCTTTTTTCTAATCTGATCAAACATAAATTATACGTATTTTTTAACAAGAGGAGAAGGTCCAATCTACTTTAGAATTTGTCTAATCTGCTAAAATTATTTTAAATATAATTTATTTATCGAGTTAAAAAATAAATAAAATACTAAAATATTCGAAGTAAATAAAAAATTTTTATTTTGTAATTTTTAGGAATCATATTAAATTATACATAATATAATTCAATAAATAAATTTTATTATTAAATAAACAAAAGAATTTAATTACATAAAAGTGATTTGAATGATATTTTAAAATAAATCATTAATTTTTACTACTTTTATCTTCTATATCCCACTATATGTTTTATATAGATGGTTTATTGTAATAGATAATATGAATAATTTTTTAATTTAGTTGAATTAGATCAATATTGAAAATATAAAGAAGTTTTACTTTACCAAGATTACATAATAAACTCATAGTCGTGGTTAGCCTAGCATGCATTCTTTATGACTAAGGTTACAAACAATGCTAAGTAAGGTTTATTTATATTTATTATATTAATCTAAATCTATTTAGAATTTAAAAATATTTTTATATATATTGTAAAAATAACCATAAAAAATGTATAGATGGTGATAGGAGATAAAAATAATTCAAATTAAAATTTAATTCAAATTCATTTGTATATGATTAAAAATATTCTTTTATTTTCTAATAATAAAATATATATTTCATGAATTAGATTATATATAATATAACATAGTGTCATTGTGGTTCCTAAAAGTTACAAAAAAAATTAAATAATAAAAATATTTACTTTAAAATTTTATCCACTCTAAATCATTTTAGTATTCTACTTAGCCAACTTTTATATTTAATAAATAAATAATATTTTAAATATTTTTTAAAATTTAAATTAATCCTAAATTATATGCAACTATACTCTTCCAAGAGTTAAAGAAAAATCATATTTGATTAGGCTATGGTAGATAAAAAATTTTATTAATTAAAAATTATTTTTCATTTGTTTGATAAGAAAATATATATATTTAACAAATTAGATTATATATAATATAGTATGATTCATAAAATTTATAAAATAATTGGAACAATAAAAGCATTCACATGAAAGTTTTATTTATTTTGAATCATTTTAGCATTCTATTTATTTTTTAATTTAATAAAGAAATAATATTTAAATATTTTTAACAAATTAGATAAATCCTAAATTATATAGTGCCTTCCCCTCTTTGCCAAAGAAACGTCTTACACAAAATTACTTTTAGTTTCGAATTTCTAGATAAATTCTCCCGCAATATATCATGATATTTTATATTTTCTCTCTATGGAGAATAGTGGTAAGTATCAAAATATCTTACAGGTAGCACTCCATAGAAGACTTATCGGCATCAGGCCGGGGATCTGCAATCGTTCTAATCATGTTGGCTTGCGTAAACCATGCTTAGGTAGACGAAATATTTCTAAAAGCAACCAGCTCTATTGGTCAAACCGACGTATTCTTTGTAAGTAAAAAGGAAATAACGAACTGAAAGATCGGGTTAATTATTAAAATACTAAACGTCCAAAAGTTAGTTTTCTCAGTTATTCTTGCCTAAAAGTGGTGGTGGAAAGATCGTTCTATCAACTAACATCAATTGAATAGCTTTAGTGGTCGGCGGGACTAAGAAAAAATGAACCAAATATTTAATGATAGTCAGCATATGTTAATCTTCGATTGCTGTCTTGGAAGACACCTATTTCTTGGGGGGCAAGTCGAGGAAGTTTAGCGTGTTTCTTATATTCTCATCGGCAGACTTTGATACTCCGGCAGTATGCGATGAGCAATACACAAACTCATAAAAGTCAGAAACTATGCAATTCCCATGAAATCATCTCATTTCGAATCTCCCCAAATACTTGGCGACAATCTATTTATGAGTTGGTGCATTTAGTTTTAAAATGTTTCTGCCCGCATTTATAGTTTCTGTGAGCCGGCATATCAAAACTTCTATGCTGCTCCTGATCTCTTATTTTATCTCGCACCCGGCTTTGCTGCTAATAACCCCCTCTTTCGAGGAACCTACCTATGTTTTTATCGATTTCTTTTCTTCTTTGTATTTTCAAGACTCTAACCGTTTCTGTCTGAAAGGTAACGAGGTTGGGTCAAAGCGGGCAGCTCGTAGCATCCATTCACCTAATTAGCACGACGAGCGGATGAATCGTTTTATCTGATTTCTGGGTTCAGCTGTTCATTATATACTGATCGTAGCACCCAAGTTCCTCAGTAATTAAACGCTACAATCAAGCTCAGATCACGACAAAAGTTTAGAGTGGATCAACATTCAATATAGATTAGTAGTGCCAATTAATTTATATTAAGCATCCCACTAGTGGAGAAAGAACCTAATAAGTTAAGATTAAGCAAATAAATAAAATAGGTTCAATCCCCATGTTGAGTCTTAATATCGTGGTGCATGAAATCAACTTGTCTAATTTAATAAAAAATTCAGCTTGATTGGATCATTAATTTTGTCGGAGGATGACAATGAGTTACTTCTTCATGGCACCTTAACAATGGCAATTTGGCTGGAACTGGAAGCAAATGGCTAGAAAAAAACCAGCCCAATTTAGAAATCAACAATATAATCTCAACAATGGATAGAAACATCTTACACATATCCCCAAATCAACACACTCTTATAACCCTCTATTTCACTTTTCTCTGAGAAAAAATTTATAATTTACATAATAATTTCTTTATCTCAACCTTATAATTTCTCGACTGAATTTCTAACAAAAATCTCATTATACAGCTATTATAGTATACTTTTTTACATGGACTCCCCTAGGGCCTGTCTTACATACACAGACACACTAGATATTTGCAAAAGATAAGACACCATAACCTAAAACAATAAAAGTCAAATAAGCAAAGCCTATTGAAGTAAATGGCCTAAATTTGTTAAATCGCCCTTAATGCAGTTAAAGATCTGAAATGAATCTTCATACCAGGGAAGTGCCACTGTACAAGGACTGCAAGGCAGTTGGTCTACTGATACCAATAAAAAGGTATAAAAATCATCCCTTGGCCTCATTTTGCCTAAAACGAGTAAAACACGAGGTATTGCAATCTTCTATCTCGGACGGGAATTGAATTAGATTCGTATGTACTTGCTTCATTTGAAGGAAAAAATATATATAAAAAGAGGAAATAACGTAATATAAGAGGAAGTTATAATTAAAAATAAAGTGAATAAAGAGATAATATATAAAATTTTTAGATGAGAAGATTAAAAATAATAAATGAAAGCATAAATAATAATGAAGAAAAAGTAAAAATGTACAAGATGAAGCAAGCATGAGACCACAGGTTCCTCTCGCCGTGTGCGAATATCCTACCCTTTCTAGTTTTACAGGATAACCAAGTGGGACTGCACGTAAAATCATACATACATAGACATGAGAAACGCAAGCTACTCCGTCTGGTCGAATCTTGCTTTGAACTCGATCACATGAGAGTTGAAATTTTCTATGTTGGATGAGAACCTAATCCATTAAATTAAATAATCGTTTCATAATCTACTTGTCTAATTCAATAAAAAATTTAGCTTGATTGGATCATTAATTTGTCGGAGGATTACTTCTTCATGGCACCTTAACAACGGCAATTTCGCTGGAACTGGAAGCAAATGGCTAGAAGAAAACCAGCCCAATTTAGAAATCAATAATATAATCTCAACAATGGATAGAAACGTATGACCGCTAAATATGTTGCTCTATTCATCAGCCTTTCCGCATGTAAATATGTAGTGGAAAGTTGAAACCTTGAAGACGGACTTCTATACATTCAAGCTTATGGAGCCATAAGCACACAAACCATTTTCTGCTCTTAGGTACTCAGCTATGAAAGAACTGAGCATTTTACAAAAGCCAACAAGCGACCCCATCTATGGCTGATCTAACAAGATAACTAAACACGTCAGGGTGGGACGAGAGCTGTGATCAGGCCACCGACTACTCCCGTTGGATCTCCAACAAGGACCGAAATGACGAACTTCAGGGCAATTTTAAAGATCCTCCAGCACCTCACCAAGCTCCCGCTCGCACTTCTGCCTCCATTTCGAACTGTTAATTGAAGGTTTGATGCCGTATTATCCATCAATGCAAGAGCAGTACTACTTCCTTCCCCACCTTCATCATCGTCGTCGTCGTCGTCGTTCCCAAAACGCAGCTTCTCCCATCTTTCCACAATCTCCTCCTTCACACACGAAACATGGAAACAATACCCTCCGCAAGTCGACACATACGACCAAGACCTGAACTCCTTCCTACGCTCCTTCCATCCACACCTGTTGCACTTGGAAGAAACCTTGGGCCTGAGCTCCAGCCTCACCTCGTCGCTGCCTATTGAACGTGGGAGGTTGGCGCAGCATGGGTGCAAGTCCCTCTTGCACTCCTTGCAGTGATAGACAAACCCTTGAACATCCAAGCCGCATGCATTGCAAATTCTCTCATCTTGGCCTGGTGGCTTTGGGAAGAGATGGAAATCACAGTTCTTGAAGAACGGGTGAGAGATGCGGCGTGCAGCGAAAGCGCAGTCTTTGTGAAGATCGTAGTTGCAAGCCTCGCATCTGTATCGCGACCCGAAGCCAATCTGCTTGCAACCATCACACATGTATGGGGTTTTGTAGCACAGCAGCTTCAGCTTGTGCTCATGGCTGGGATGGTTGATCTCATCGTAAATCATGTTGGAATTCTAGCTCCAGAAAAGTCTAATTAAGAAAAACAGAGAGGAAAAAAAAAAAGATGATCGAGTTAGAGGGTGGATAAGCAGGTTGATGGCATTTCTTGAATTGAAACTCATCCGAACAGAATATCTAGTACCTGCAGCTCATGCACACGGACAATACCACTAGGTAGGAAATCAGCATCTAGATTTAATAGCTTAGAACATCAAACCATCAAATACTGACACTTTCAACTCAGAAATCTGTACCTCAATTACGATGGGCGGGCACACAAGGGACGTAAAGTGAGGCTGTTATGGCTTACAAAGCGGATGAGAGTTCATTGAATATATATAGATAATAAAACAAGGTTAGTTGATTACAATTGCTTTGGTAATAAGGTCTTGATTATATATACATATATATATATAGATACCCAAAAGACATACTAGAAATCATTTGACAGATGTTCCCAAATGACGACACCCTTAATTAATAATTCTCTCTGGTCCAATCAGTAACTTCCATGAAGTTAAATTGAGTCAATGCGTTTTGATTGCAAATGGGAATCCTAACTTTGATTTCCCTTATAAGGGTCTAATAAAATAGTTTGTTCATGCAGCTAAACTACGGAGAAGATTCAGGGTAGTTTCAAAGTGCTAAACTATTCTTCCACGCGACTAAGCTACACGCGGCTTGCGTACAACCCCGGGTTGGGGATACCACCCAGGCGCGTTGCCCGGCGCCACAATGCTTCCGCAACTTTGCCCAGGCACGTAACATGTTATGTTAACGCCGTTTAACGCGAGGATCTTACTGATGGACAAAATTTCAGAGCCAGGTGCGTCTTTGCATGTTTTCAAAATTATATTTTTTAAGTTCTCAAGCATATAAATTTAATTTTTAAGATTAAAATTATTCATAAAGATTTAAATATTTTTATGGAATAAGAATAAATAATTATATAATAAAAATATGTAAATTATAAAAAATATACGGTAAAGATGGATATCTTGACCATTGAAATAATTATACTGCTTTATTAAATTTATTTTATATTAAATGTAGTATTTAATTTAATATATATATATATATATTATTCTCTACATTTTTTAAATTAGACTTTTGGGTTCTAAAATTATAAACTGAATTTTAAGATTAGAATTATTTAAATATTTAAATATTTGTATAATGTAAAAAATAAATAACCTAATAGTAAACACATATAGTTCATAAGAGATAAATAAAATAGATGAATATTTTGGCTGTTAAAATAATTAAAATACTTTATTAGATTTATTTTATATTATATAGTATTTAATTTGTTAAATAAATAATTTAATACAAAATAAGTGAAATATGAATTTTAATAACTTAACAATTAAATCTAGTTATGCACTTATGGCCGCATGGCTTTCTTAATTTTTCTAATCTATATGAACCTCCTTTATGCACAAAAATGTAGAATGTAGGCCCACTAGTATTCTTGTATAATTGTAGAGAATAAATTAATAAATTAAATAATATATTTAATATGAAACAAATCTATAGTTAAAAATATTTATTTTTACTGTATATTTTTCATGACTCATATATATATATTTATTATATAATTAATTATTTATTATATGATTAAATCATTTAAATATTTGTTAATAATTTTCATCATAAAATTTAAATTTATATTATCGAGAACTTAAAAGTATAATTTTAAAAACACGCAGCGAAACGCCTGGCTATGAAATTTTGTCTGTACGTCGGGTCCTCACATTAACGCCGTTAACAAAGCATCTTACGTTACCCTGGCATCAGAAAGTTCAGGAAGCCATGTGGCGATCGCTACTGGAGACACGTGGCCCCGGGCGGCATCCCCTGGATATAACCCCGGACGATACGCAAACGGCTTCGCCGACGGTTCACGTCAACTGCGGTAAGCTTGATGACGAATGTTCCAGGTTGATTTTGCTCGGAAATGCAGACATGGGCCACACGAAAGGCAAGTGGAAAAGGTGATGAAAGTACGATGATTAGACTAACAGTATTCTTTAAAATTATGCCAAAGTCCATTGACTTGTAGCTGCCGTCGCTGTTGCGCTGTGCAAATGATGTTTAAGGCGTGTGAGTTTAGGGTTAATTAAGCTAATGATATGTATTAAGATGGCCTTTTGGGGGAAAACAAATTCTATTATCATTCCTATCTGATATCTTTATCAATTCCTTTTTTTTTAATTTTTTATTCTTGTTGGTATTATTTTCATTTTTATTGCCATTACTTCCATGTATTAGCTATGTAAATATCACATTATCATTATCCAAACATGTGCATTTAGATAGTTAGAAATGCTAAGGAAGACGGAAACGGAAATAGAAATATGGATGACATGAACATGATAAAGAAGATGCTAGTTATAAAGAGAGTAACTGTAACACTCCCAACTTTAGTCAATGTGAAGTATTGTCCTCTTTGGGCCCACCAGATCCCGCTGGCACGTAGAGCCTACATGATTTTGCCCATTTTAGGCCTACTCTTCTGGCCCAAAAGGCGCCTTATAATAACTTGGGTATTCTCAAGATTTCTTTCACCACACATTCAATGTGAGCTTTCTACATCTGCTCACATGGTAGTGGCCAGAAAGTGTCTTTGATACCATTTGTAACATCCCCAACTCTAGCCAATATGAAGTATTATCCGCTTTGGGCCCATTAGATTCCGTTGGTACATAGAGCCCGCATTGTTTTGTCCATTTTAGGCCTACTCTTCTGGCCCAAAAGGTGCCTCATAATGATTTGCCACAGTTCACATTCGAACATTTGATCTCAAGTTATATTAGTTCTGAATGTGAACTGTGGCAAGTCATTATTAGATGCCTTTTGGGCTAGAAGAGTAAGCCTAAAATGGGCAAAACTATGCGGGCTCTGCGTGCCAGCGGGATCTGGTGGGCTCAAAGCGGATAATACTTTACATTGGCTAGAGTTGAGAGTGTTACAGTAATAATAAAATAAAGATAAAATAATAAAAAAAATAAAGTTATTATATATATATATAGCATGTGAAATGGATATATATATCACATCCATTTTATTATTTACGAAATGTTTTCTAAGCATTTGAAAAGAGGTGGATGTTGGGTTGATAAGCATCATCTCCCTTGAAAATGACAAGGAAGGGAGATTTGGGTTGATAATTTTGTAATTTTACTTCACAATTTATGGTAATTTGTCAGTGGTCAAATGTATATCTACAGTATCATATCATATATATATATATAGTTGCAAATATGATTAAAAATTATATATATAGACACAATAGGACCCAGTTTTGATACCATTACACATATATGTGTGCCTGTATAGAAATAAAATTTTTCATTAAAAATGAATGAAAAATGATGTTAGCATAATAGGAGTAAAGATAATAATAAAATAAATAAATATTTTTAGTAAAAAAAATAATTAATAATGAAAAACAAAGAAGAACAATGAAAGGCCATCTACCGTGAGCCTAGCCTATGCCAGAATGTTCTGAAAATCCGGACCGTTAATCTAGAATTTAACAAGCACACGCCGATGGAGAACTAAGCCGCGTGTTTTAGCTGTGTTGTATTGCCATTTTAAAGTGATCCAGACCGTTAATCTAGAAGCCCGCATTTAGACGGCTATGAGAATTTCACTCATTGTGCATTCTCATCTAACCTGCTGGTAATGGTATAACTAATTTCATTATCATATTTTTGAATGCTCCGAGAGGGTCAGGTAGAGCTGAGCATGAAGCCATGGCGCGCCATTTTCATCAGTAAAATTCAAATTATTTATTTTCTTATATTTTAAATTTAATATTAAAAAGAAAAGGAAGCCAATTAATAATTCGTGTGGTTAAAAGATAATAAAAGTACTAAAATACCTATTTCGAATGATAAGGCTACATGCGGTTTACATGTAATTTATATATTTGATTTAAAATATAAAAAATAAAGTGTTTAACATAAAGTCTATAAATCTTGATGGCTTAGATTCTATCCTTGATCACTTGCATAAAAATCAAAGGTCGTGATTTCTTTTGTGGTTAGAAGGAAAGCCCAATGGACGGTATACAATTATACTTAACATTTATGTGGGCCCCACTTCCATGCCCTTTGGGCCCTACGCCAGAAAAAGGCAACGGAAAATATACTTTGCTCGTGTAGGTACCCATTTCAGCCGCTAGATTGAGTAGACTAAGTGTCAAGATCGAAGCAGATGAACAAGTTCGGAGGACGACAGCCGACGGGGACGCCGTCGTTGCCGTGGTCCTGCGTCGTCGTCGTAGCTTCCCTTCTCGCCGGCGCTTCCATTGTTCACAACATCTTCAAGCCCAACCTGGTAATTGCCGCGCCCTTTTCACGTCTTTTGAGAAACCATACAATCGAAAGATCGGCCATGAATTTCTCTATTATACGATGCAATTGAAACGTCGCACATTGAGGATTGATGAAACAGCTACGGCTATTTGTTTCTTTTTGAGCGCTCGTTACATCCTCGTCTCCTGTTTGATCATATGTCGCTAAGTGTGTTTGAAACGTCCTTCATGATTGCGAGGTCGAATGCAAGCCGATGAAATTTAATTGCAGAAATATTTTCCTGATAAACTCTTTTTAAGCCAAAGAGCTGTCTGGTGTTCTGTAGCAATGTCAGGGTGACATAAGATTTGGTGGATAACGAGGATTTAGTGGTGGTTTCCTCAATTAGAGAGGAGGATCTCTCCTGATTTCAGACAAGAGTCTGGGTTCTGGAATGGAAATTCTGATCGAATTCTTTGTTCCTTGCAACAGTATTTATACAATGTGTTTCTCTCTCCCTTTGGTTACGAGAATGATACAACAGGTATACTGTTTAACTTCTAAGCATAGTTCTAACAGACTTAATTATCATTCAACCCAGGTGTTTGATCTTGTCTTCACCGCTTCCCTCATTTCACAGGTCAGGCTACCTGTCAAATGTCCCAGGCATTTGATTCAGTCCTGAGTGGACTCCTTAGCTTCTGCCCATTGCCACTTGTTATCACGATCTTCCTCAGTAATCCACTGCTTGTCCCAGCACTTTTGTTTCTATTCCCGTCAACCATTATTTTCCTTGGAAAGCAACCTGGCCCCCCAAGTTGAAGCAGGGAAATTGTTTGGAAAACTTAATGAGTGGTTCCCATGTAGAATCCTCTCCAGGCAGGCCCTTCCATTTAATCTGCACTCCGTGAATAGTCTTGGTGCCATGTGGCAATGTTCTGTTACCTGTAATTATAAGCTAACACAATTTCATCATAGGCATTGAGTTCTGGCAACTTAGCAACCACAATCCTCAACCCCACACATTTCTTAAGCAACGAAACATGAAATGCTGAATAAAATTTTTGAAGAGTAAGGTAATTCCAATTTTTATGGAGCCTTACCAATGCATCATAATATCTTGAATGGACCATGGAACTGTAGAGATAGTTTGAAGGATGCTCTTTATGCCACACTATCTTGTTGATAAGGGTGAAGCTTCAAATGTATGAAGTCACCTACCTGGTTTTCAATCTCTTTTTTGTGTTTATCCTACCGTTACTTCATTTTATTATGAAGCTTTGGTTAGTTTGTCTTTCAAAATTTTTAGAACTTCATCCCTGGTAGCAGAGTCTCATCTGTGAGAGCTACTACCCTTGGTCTAGTTTCATGACTGGGTGAAAATGGTGATGACATCCCATATAGAATTTGAATGGAGTCATTTTAGCCGAAACCCTGGTAATTGGTGTGGTACTAGAATTATGTTCAAAGTAATCATTGAGACCATAGCTTCGGATTCATCCATGTCAAATGTTCGAGATGGTTTTAAGGCACTTGTTTATTACCTTAGCCTGTCTATTCATCTGAGGGTGATATGCAGTGCTATATTTCAGCCTAGTTCCATGAAGTCTTGAATAACTTATTGCAGAACATGCTGAGAAACATGGAGTCTCTATTAGTGACAATTGAACTTGGAATGGCATGCAATTTAACCACATCAGTGAAGAAAACCTGAGCTGCCTTTGTTGTGGAAAATGAAGGATTTTAAACATTAAAATTACTATACTTTGAAAGTCAACCCACAGCCACTATTATAGTAGTTTTCCCACCAGATGGTGGAAGTCCTTCTATAAAGTCTATGGATAAGTCTTGCCATACTTTCTCTAGTATCGAAAAAGGTTGCATTAAACCTCCTGATTTCTGAGTTGCATACTTCATTTTATTGCAGATGCGACAAGCTAGCACATGCTTTTGAATTGTTTCTTTCATACCTTCCCAATAAAAAAATGTTGAAAAGCACTTGTGGGTTCTGAAAATGACTGGATGTCTTCTCCATGGAGAGGCATGGAAGAAAGCCAATAATTCATTAGGGTGTGTTTGGTAATGGGGATAAATAGTGGAAAACTTTTTCACCTTTTCCCACCGCATTTTGCACACCTTTTGATGTGATTTTACATTTTAACTACCTAATAACTCTCCTTTTATCCATTGTGACGTGTATTTTCAATCATTATTTTACATCTTTCTATATAAAAAGCCTATCTAATTTATTTTTATTCACTTTATTTTTAATCAATACCCTCTATCACATCACATTATTCCCTCACTTTTCCATATTCCTTTTTTTTCCTCATCTTTTCCCCATTCCCCAAGGCACCCTTAATGTTTAAACTGAAAGAAGGAATGACCAGATGCCCTTAACATAAAATTCATTTCTGACTTTGTGTTTGGGATAACTCACAGGAGAACCTTGTACTTTTAGTATCTGCTTCTGTAAAAACTCATATTTTCAATAATCCTCTTTAAACCTTTCCAATAGATGTAAACTAAATTGGTTGTCCATCATTCGATTAAATTCATACTTACAAGAGAGCACATCAATAAGTCGATTAGTAGCACCCTTCTTGAATTCAACTCGATAGTCAAATGACTCAAATCCCTATAGTTTAGCTAATCAATTTTGTTGTGCACTTGTTGTAATCCTTCATTCAACATATGTTTTAGATTGTGAAGATCAATTCAAATTGTGAACCACTGATGCAAAAGATAAGAGCACCACTTCCAAACAGGCAATACTGCACCCATGAGCTGTTTTTCATAGTAGATTTGTTTCGTTCTTTGCAAAAAGCTTTTCCTGTAATAGATGATTGTTCTATTTTCCTGCATTAACACTGCCCCAAAACCTAACCTCTATGCATCAAACTCCATCATAAATGCCTGCTTGCAATTTTATTAGAGAAGTGATGGATTAGTCATTACCAACTTGACTCAATTGAATGGTTTTTTTTTTTCTTAATTCTAATGACCAATGAAACTTTATTTAACGGTGCTTTAAGTGGGGCAGTTATCTGTCTATAGCTCTTAACAAACTTTCTATAATAGTCTGTAGACTCCATACAGCCCAAGAAATCCCCCAAGTCCTCAGTTTTTTTTAGAACTTTTCATGATGGAACACTGAAACTTTTTTTTCAGGGTCAGTTGCTATGCCTTTCTCAGAAATAATATAGCCCAAGTAATTGAGTTCCTTTTGCCCGAAGACACATTTCTTTTGATCAACCTTACCGCATTTTGCCATAAAATTTTAAACCCTTCCTAGAGATGAAGTAAATGACTTTGTAGATTGTCGTTGTATACTAAGATATCATCAAGAATACCAAAACAAACTTGCTAAAAAATCTGTCAAAAATATGTTGAATTAATGCCTGAAATGTTAAAGGGGCATTTTGAATGGCATCATTGGATATTCATGGTGACCACTGTGAGTTCTGAAGGCTATCTTGTGATATCCTCCGTCATATGTATCTAATGTTATCCACATTTTAAATCTAATTTGAAAACACTACTTCTCCATGCAGTTTTTGTAGCCATTCATATCTAATTGGTATAGGAAATTTATCTTTTGCCACAGGTTGGTTTGATGCTCTATAATCAAGTAAAAACCTCTATGTATCATCCTTCTTCTTGACTAGAATGAATGATGAGTAGTAATATGAATAGCTGTGTTGAATCCATTTCCCCTATCCAATAATTCCTTAACTTTTCTTTCTATCTCTGAATATTGAAAACGTAGATGTCAATAGTTTTACATTAGTTGGCTGCTTGCCTGGTTTGACTACAATCCCTTGATGTGGAGCAAGTCTGTGAAGTTATTTGAAGTTGTTGCTGAAGTCTTCCAACAGTTTCTTCAATTGTTTCTGAAATTTATCCTGTTCAATTGGACTGTCCAAAGTTTCGGCTTCTGCCCCTTTTAATTGCAGTACAAAAACTGAGCTTCTGCTTGAGAAGTTTTCAATAACAGATGAATTGAGGCCAACTGCAAGTAAGCTGTTTTTAAGCCTTGGAGATGATGCTTATGTGCACTTCAAAGTTCATTGTCAACTAAGTTCAATGACATATTACTAGACTTATTTGTTTGCACTGAACATGAAGCATAATGTTAGAACCATTTAATGGTATTGGATATAAATCTACTGTAGAATTATGGCCCAGAATGTCTAATGATATCTCTTTACAATGTGCTTTGCATCCAAGTTTATTACTATCCACCACCAATACCGCTAGTGAACTGGGCATTTATGATAGGCACTTGAGTTTCCTAGCAACCTTGTAGCTGATCAAGTTGTGGGAACGGCCACTATTAATCAGGTTGGTAATATCTTTTCCTCCTATTCAAACAATGATCTTCATATAATGGCTATTTGCCATCTCTGACAATGATTGGAGATCTCCAAGTTTTCTTGCTCTTCTTGCTATTCACTTTCTTCATGGTATTCCAATTCATTCTTGGAATTTATCTCTTTCTTCTGTAAAAGATGAAATTGTTGTTGTCTGCAACAGTGGCCTGGCTTGAATTTTTCATCGCAATTGGAACACAAGCCCTTATCTTTCCTCACCTTTGGTTGTTTATTGTCTTGCAGTCATCAGCAGGGCCTGGCTGTAACCCATAACCTTAAACACTCTTTTAATTTGCTTCCTCTTATTATCAATCCTTTTGGCTAGTTCCATGGCATCATCCACAGAACTTGGCTTATGAATTTTCAATTCAGTCTTTAAATCTTCTCTCAATCCATGTATAAACAAATTAGCAGTGATTTCTATGGCTATCCTTTCACTTGATTTGGTAGTTTTTCAAATTGCTATACTT
>JAYJMB010003272.1:0-14281 GCA_036873735.1 Pouteria campechiana
ATAAGAAATCTGTATGCTTAAATCTCTAATAATCATATGTATGATTATGAATTGATAAACATTAATTAACATAAACACATAATCATGAATGTTTAATTACACAAGCATATAGTCTTCACTTTATAGTGCACATTTATGAACATTAATTAATCTTTTTACTACATAAATATGCTAAATCATAATAAACACTATAATTACTTAAGCTTTCATATTATGCATTTAATAAAAACGTATATTATCCTTTCTTCATGAAGTATTATAATCACATGAGGATAAAATACATTCTAATATATATATATAATCTAATAATGTAGCAAGTGCAAAAAAGTTTAAGTACAGGATAATGATCGTCTACAACAAATTGCCACAACTATCTTCTACATTCCAAAGGAGCTGGACTAATGAAAATCATGGAAGAAGAAAAAGAAAACAGAAGGTTTGGAGACAAGCAACAAAGAAGGTTGCATTAGATTCTTCCATGAACAAAAGCAATGAGAGACAAACACAGCTTTGAAGATAAGCTACAATGAGTTTGCATTGTTTGTTAACCTCAAAGAGAAAATTTCAATAGACAAAGGCAAAACAAAAAGTTAAAGATGAAGTCATGGTCAAATAGCGTAAAGTTGTTTAAGAAATTTAAACTATCTACATTAACCAAAGAAAAGTTGTATGAGATAGAGAAAGAAGAAGAAGCTCCATCAAATACTCAAAGAAAGGAAGAAAGAAGAAATTACCTGCTAAAATAATCATTCACAAAGAAGAGAAAACTTTGTCTAATCTACAAAGTTAGAAGATTAGATTAGTTTGAGGTAGAAAGGCAATATGAACAAAGAAGGGAGTGAAACTTAAGTTAAGCTAAGACAGACAAACCAAGAATGAAGAAACAAAGAAATTGCAAGAATAAGCCCCTTCTATTGCTTAAAAAATGCAGAACAATGAAGAACTTCACCTCATCTGCGGATCAAAGGTTGTCTATTACAACAAATAAAATATCAGCCAAAGCAAAAGATGAAGTAGAAGCTACATAGTGGGCATAGATGGACCTGAATAGATAAAGAACTACTTGGAACAAAATGGGCTTCAACAGATGAAGGCACGATCATCTACAACTTAAAATAGACAAATGCGATGTGCAAAGTATTCAGTCCAAGATAAAGTAGAACATAATTTGTTTATCTCTTACATCAGATGAACACCACACTTCGTCTGCTTGAGCAAGTTAAAGTAAGCTTTGTCTACTAACTTCAACAGACAATGAGGAACAAAAGAAGAATATAACACTTCATTTGTTAGAGCAAGACAAAGCAAACTTCATCTGTTACCTCCAAAGGACAATGAAGAACAAAGGAAGAATATTTTACTTTATCTATTCATATTAAGGAGAAGCTTGTTAATTGATCAGCCCAACTTCATTAGCGCCACCTAGAGTTCGCTTGTTATCTATAATAGATAGTACACACAAAAAGGATTAATCAATAGACAAATCTCTTGGAGGAATTCAGGCAGACAAAGCAATGTTTGTCTATTAGTCAGTTCGACTTCATTTATGCCACTCAAAGTTTATCTCATACTTGCAACAGACAAATCAATCCTATGAAAGTTCAACCGATAGACAAACCTTGAAGAATTTGTCTGTAACTTATGACAAATAAATGCAGATAGAGAGAGGCTGTGACTTGTCAAAGGAAAATCAATTTTTGTGACTAGCATTCAAATGACATCTGGACTCATGTCGACATTATGAAGATTTATATCATCACCATTTTTGGCAATAAGCGGCACTGCAAGGTTTTCAAAGCTGTGATAGGTCAAACGAGGATCATCTTTTAACAGAGCTCATCCTCCTCTCTGAACGGCGATGCAGCAGCTCGAGACAAAAACAAAAAGACTAGACTTCAATAGCAGAAAATTCAAACAATCTTATTTATTCAATACTACTCTCATTCTGCATGCAACTGTGCCCATCTATTTCAAATGGTCGAAAATATGAAGAAGCTATTTAAACCCTCATATCCTTATGGCCATTGTCTTTACATTATGGGAAGATGTTTTGTAGTACATAAAGCTAAAAGAGAGATCAAATATTCCCTTGTTCTTGAGAGAAATACTATATAAAAGTGTATAAGTTTTCTGGTAAACTTGAAACCAAATAATTGTTGGTGAGCTTTAGAAAACCAACAAGTTTTGCTGATGGTCTTTGAAAACAGTGAGTTTGTGGTGAGCTCGTGAGAACCACATTGTATGAGTTATTGGTGATCTCAAGAAAACCAATAAGTTTGCTGGTGATCTTTGAAACTAGTGAGTTTTCTAGTGAGCTTGTGAAAACCAGAAGAGTGTTGGGAGCTAAACACCTGTGGTGTTGAAGTTTAGGGGAAATTTTTCGCATTCCAGTAAAGTAAGGAATTGAGGTAATACACAGTGTTTTATAAAGAAATTTGTTATCGAAAACTAAATTGAACAAAGAAAATGGCTTCAGTAGTAGTTTTGAGTGATATTGACCCAAGTAGTGATTTTGAGTTAAGTCATGTATATGACTTTAGCGACTAATGAAATATGCTTATTAGGCATAATGCAACATATTTGAGGTTTTAAATTAAACTTTAGAGACACTCTTTCAATTTTAAATCATTAGTTGAATGTTCTGCGAAAAGAACTAAAATGGTGAATTTGGGAAAAGCATATCTATGATCAATTTGAATGCCCTAAGATAGTTATTATGTCTAGTGTAATGTGTGTGAAACATTAGTTTGAGTTTTGGATATAACTTGGAATGAAAATGGCATATGGAGTTACTTATGACAGCAAATTCACTTAAAATGAACTTAATAGGTGATTTTTGATAATTGACCTCAAATGATATGGAAAATAGTATGAACATATTTTTTTCAGGTGTGTGATGTGTGGGGAATCTTAGTTTAATATTTGGATGCATTTTAGAATGAAAATGACATGTGAAGTCATTATAGCAGAAAAATTCAGAGAAATTCAGCTAAAAACAACTGGATTTGTGATTTTTAGAAATTGACTTCAAATAAAGTGGTAATAGCATAAAAAAGTCTTATTTCATGTATTTGATGTATTAGAAGTGATTATTGGGAGATTTGAAGTGTTTTATATAAAATGGGGCTAAGGTGATTTTTCATAAGTGTAAAAGCTGAATTTGGAAAAAGGGTTCATTGTGATAGCATTTGGACATAGATAATGGACTAATTTGAGAATGTGTTCAACATGAAAGTTGTAGGTTATGAAATTATCTATCCAATCGAAGAAAAATCAATGAATTCCAATGTGTTATGAGAAAGTTATGTACAGGTTCCAAATGATTGAAAATAATGAGACGAATGTGATGGGTCAACTTCATAGAACTTTTTGACATGTTTGTGGGCTTCTTTGGAAAATATTGTTAACATAATAGTTGTATAAATTGAAATTAGATTTTCAATACCTTAAAAATGAGGTCATTTGGACATCGTATGCAAACATTATGATCAAAATATTGTCAATGTGTCAGACAGAAAGAGCTTGTAATGGCAAGACTCCAGAAAATGACTTTTTTGGCATCCAGTGAGAGCTTGCCATGGCAAGGTCATTTTTGTGCTATGATAAGGTCATTTTCTACCATGTCAAGGTCCCAAAATTGCCCGTTTTGGCTATCCAACAAGACCTTGCCGCGGCAAGGCTTTTCCCTGCTATGGCAAGGGTCCGCTGACACATCGGAGCACCATAAAAACTTAACTTTATTTTATGTTTTTCTTCTTCTCCCAAACCTCAAAATCATGCCCTATACTTTGTTTAGCATGATTCTACCATGATTTAGCTAGGGAATTCTTCTTTTAAGTAAGAATCCATTGTTTCTTGAAGAAGATGATAAAAACCAAGTGTTGGATTCATGGATTGGGGAAAAAGATGTTGTTTGGTACAAATGGGTGATGCTACTTGGAACTCTGGGCTTGGATTTTCACCCATGAATGGAAGTTATGCTGGGAATCTCTAGTAAGATGATTTTTCCCATCCGAATTTCTATTTTTGCTTAGCTAGGGTTTTATAAATTCCATAAACAGTGATTTTTGGAAGAAATTTCATGATGTATGTTGTATACATCATGGGGAAAATCATTTAACTATGCTTAATAATATGTTAGAACTAATTTGGGCATAAACATTAGATTTTTGGGGTTATTAGGGTTTTTGTTAACTTGAAAATTTTATGGAAAAATGATGAATTTGATATGGAAATCATGGGAGAAATGGTTGTATGGGTTGATTATAGCAATTTGGATATAATAATCCATGAATTTGGTTTGGTTGGGTTTCTACCCAATTTGTGAATAGTGATTTTTGCCCAATTTAGTAGTTTATAAGTAATAATTATGGGGAAAAATGATTAAGACATGAATTAAATTGTTTTGGGATTTTTTTAAGTTGTTTGGGAATGAAAAGTTTAATTTTTGGACAAAATCCCAAATTGGGTTAAAAAGGATTTTGACTTTAAAATGATTAAGTGACAAATTGGGTGAGTTAAGAACTTAACTAATAGGTTTATTTTGATCAATGAGGTTAATGGCATAATAATTATATTGTATACATATTTGGATTCCATATAGTTTGATATGGAAACTAATTAAGATTCTCTATTGAGATATGGGTTTAGCCATAAATCGTACTCATTGGTTGGGAAGAAATTAGTTCGAGCTATGTTTGTAATGAATGAGATTTTACCCTATACAGGATGATTTGAGAAAGATGAAAAGGCATAGAACTGAAGGAATGGTTGGGAGCTAATAACCTGAGGTAAGTAGGCATTTGTTTCCATTGAATGGCTAGGGATAATGTATATCCCATTTGTTTGAAATCTGAGCATGTATGTTTTGATTTGGGGATGGTGGATATCCCGTATTTGTTTAAGTTGATGTTATTTGGTTGTTAGGGATATTAAGCATCCCTTAGATTGGAATATTTGGCATTTTGGATTATCTAATGTGAGGATGGATAAGATCCCTTTATTGAATGTCTAATTTGAAGATTGGTTCAATATGAACTTATTTAATCAGATGGAAATGACATGAAATTCTTTATTTTGTAATATTGATTATTTGATATGGAATGTACTAATTGTGGATTTATTTCTTGTTTAATACATTTGTCTACTTACTGAGTTGCCCGAATTCACGCACCTTCTTGTTTAATTTTTAGTTGACAAGTTAGGTGAAGAATCCCTATTGTGGATTGGGACTGGTAAGTAGGATGAGAAGACATATTCTTGTGTTGTGACTAAATGTTGGGATTAGAATCCCATTATATATGTATATTTGTATTTAAAAATCTTAAGTGATGTATAATTATATTAAATTGTCCCTAATGTATATTGTAATGGAATGACATGTCATACTAGTAAAAAAATATGCATATTATGTATCTTACAATAAGTTAGGTTCTTACCATCATGTTATACTTGGATCTTGGGCTGTGAGTGAGTGGGTGTATATGTTTAGAATTTATATTGTTACTTTTTTATAATTGATAAATAATTGTACAGGTTTAAACCCTAATAAATTAGGGGATACTCTGTCTTTTTTTCTAAAAAAATAGTTAAGTTCCAAAATGGAACTCGAGCACCTCACCCTAAAAGTGGTCAATTCGAGGTGAAATACAATGTAAAATGATAAGTCGTGCCTCGGAAGGCGGGGTATGATAGGAGCACTCTTGTTATTTCATTATATGGGATATATTGGAACCCAAGGCACAATGAGTGTGTGCTCTTGGAAGAGTGGATGTAGGGACGGGGTCCTGAACCACTACAATAATCATCTTGTCTGTGTGCGTGTGTTTACTAATTTGTTTTATTCTTCATTCATGTTATTATTTCTATTACTCATTTTATACCACACCACACACAAGCATGAAAAGAGGGAAATGATCTAACAGGGGTCAAGCAATGAATTTTTATTTACCCAATTCACCTCTCCTCTCTTGGGTTAAGCCATACTTTGGGAACCAATAAAGAAGGGACTTTTATAGTTTGAAATGTAAATAATATTAATACGGTCTTTAAAGGTGGGGTGTAAGAGTTTAGGCAAAAAAAGAGGTTGTTTCTTGAGCATGGCTTCAGTGTTGGCATTTACTCTAGCCATATATTCTTCATAATATAGTGTAGTGAGGAGAAGAAGCCTTTTTATGAGCTTTTGGAGGTGGAATTTTGGGTTTCCTCTTTGGTTTGGTTTATACAATTGGTTTATGATAATAGAATGTGGTTTTCTAGATGTTTTTGGAGAGGGTGAGATTTTTGGTTTTGTAGCTATTTTGGAGAAGGTGAGGTTTTTAGTTTTGGGGAGGAGGTTGGTTTGGGATAATTCACCCAAATTTTATGATGGGGTGATGAATCAGCAAGCTTTGGATAAGGAAGAGGAAGGTTGTCAGCAATAGCTTATAGATTATCTTCAGAGTAAAATAAGAGTTTTTCCTCAATTATAAGAATGTCATTGAAAGGTCCTAAGGGAGATGGAAATGTTATTCTAGGAGGCTTTGAAGCTGGAAGCACTTGATGGAGTTTTTCAGTATATGCATCTTGGAAAGGTTCAAATTGAGGAATGTTAATTTTATGGCCTATGGGTGTGAGAGGAGGATCAGGGATAAGTTGAATTTTGGAAAGAGTAATCTGATCAAAGATTTGTGGAGATGGTAGTGTTGTAGGATAGATGATGAGGTTGTGGGATAGAAACATTCTTGAGATGGCAGAATTGATATCTGATTGAGCTTTGAATTCAAAATATCTGAGTTTGATTGGATGAAAAATATGAAGAAGAATATCATAATTTCCATCCTCTGGTTTTGGAGGAGGTGGAGTAGTTGGAGCTCTCTTTTGTATTTGTTGAGGAAGTTCTTCAATTCGAGTTAGAAGGATTTCTCTTAATAGAATGAGATCATAATAAGACCAATCCAAAGCAATTGATGGTCCTACGAGAAGGAAATAAAACCTAGGAAGTGATCTAGTTAAATACTTCCCATGCCTAATAATAGCTCTATAAGGATTGAAAAGATATTATTCTAGTAGATTGGGTAATGTTTCAATAGGTATGAATTTTGGGAAGACTGAAGAGGGTTGTGTCTATTTAGGAGTTTGAAGAATAGCTTTAGATTGTTCAGCCTAAGGTTGGACAACTTCTGGAGATGGAGTGAATGTATATGAGATAGAAGATGATTAATGTGTAGGGAAATGAATGGGTGAAGAAGATTTGTAATGTTTTTGGTGAGAGAATGGATAGGATGGTGAATGTTGGGTTTGAGGTTGGGTTTTGACAACTTCAATTTGAGCAATTAATGCATTTAGTTTATGAGTCAGTGATTCCCAAATTGAATATATCTTTAAGTTGAGATTTGAGTTTTGGGTTTCAACGTTAGTTAACCTTGTATGGATGGGTAGGAGATGGGTTGAAAGAATACTATCAATGTTTTTTGGAATTGAGTAGGTGGGTTGATGTGGATGAGGAATGGATGATTATTGTTGAGTTTGGGTAGGTCTAGAGGGTATTTTTGCTATACGTTTCTCTCTATCCTCTTGTTTTGTCTCTTCATCATTTCTTCCTGTGGCTTCTTCTCTTATGTTTGTTGCTTCTTCCATAGTCTCTTCCTTGTCTCTTCTTCATTTCTTCCTGTGGCTTCTTCTCTTATGTTTGTTACTTCTTCCCTAGTCTCTTGCTTGTCTCTTCTTCATTTCTTCCTGTGGCTTCTTCTCTTATGTTTGTTGCTTCTTCCATAGTCTCTTGCTTGTCTCTTCTCTCTTCTTCAGTTATTGTTCTCTTTATTTGTTTATCTTTTCTTGGATTTTGGGGAATCTAGCCTTGAAGCCTATTCTCTTCAAAGTATCTCTGTTTATTGTTTCTCTTGCCATGAACTCTTCTCCATCTTTTTTGGAAAGATCAGTGTGTCTATCTTAAGAAGTTTGCTCATTATTATCCCATAAGGAAGATAATACTTGGTAGATGTCTTGACCAAGTATAGCTGATCAGCAATGATTTGAGCAAGGTCTACTTTTTGAGGAATCAAAGCAAAAGAAAAGTATTGCTCTCAAGGTGACCAACGAGAGTAGTAGTGATCCTAAATCATAATTTGAAGATGATATGGACATGTTAATCAGAAACATCGGAAAGTTTGCAAGAAGCCGCATAGGTAGCACCTCAAGGATCAGCCTAGACAATAAAAGAAAATGGCTGAAAGAAAGAAAGATCTCTCCACATGATATAGATGTGGAAGAATCCAACAAATGTCTCCTGAGTGTCCAAATGAAGAAAAAGTGAACATGAATGAGAAATATGAAAGAAGAGAAAAAAAACATTTGAAGAAATCATCAAGAAATCAAGCCAGAGGAATGTAAGTTAATGAAGAAGATTTATCAGGAATAAGTTCAAGTGAGAAAGACGATAATGAAGTTGGACAACTAGAATATATTGCATGGCCCACATATAGAATGAATCAATAGTCTAAATCTCCATCAAAGAGAAATGTACAATAGAGTTGTAAATAGACGTAAATGTTTTTTTAAACATAGTTCTGACTCTTCAAACTCAAAGAGTACTTGTGTCAAATGTAAAAAGTTTGATAAGTTACAATAATCATGCAACTCTCTCTTTAGTGAGTTTGAATCATTTAGTTAGAAATTTAGTTAAAAGAAAAGACACTTTGATGTAATCATCAAAGTAAATCCTATTCTAGCAGAAAGAAATCAATCCCTACAAAAAGAACTTGAAAATCTAAAAAGGAGACAGAGATATTGAATAGTATGTTGAGGAAATTCTCCAATCCAAGAGAATCCGTCACCAAGTTCATAAGAATGACTAGTTAAACTAGTAAAAAGGGTCTTGGTTGTGAGCACGAAGATGGTGAAAATTCACAAATTTTTTGGTTGGTCTATGGGTACGAGCCTTGATGGTTCAAATTATAATTCCTTACAAGTGTATGAATGTATAGTAATATAGTGTGCAATGCAAGAGCCAATCCCACAGAGAATGGTCAAACCAACTTAATTAATTTTAGTTATTGAACTATTCTAACCTTAAAAAGAATGTATAGATAACTAAACAAACATGGAATAATGTTTGGTATAATTTTAAAATTTTACAAGTTTAATGGAATGCAAGTAAATCAATGACTAAAAATAATGCAGGAAGATTTCTAAGATGCAAACGTCTAGGGATCTAATTTCACCATTAGATTATGCCCATTTGCTAATTAAATGTTGGATTCAATGCCTCACTTGGGTTCGTTCTTTCAAAAGTAAGATTATTACCATTAGGTGTGCAGGTTTAAATCAAGTATTTCACTCGTTCCAATTACCTATAGTGTGTAGCATAATTGAAGTGAAAACTTATTGAGCTCAAGAACATAAGAACCAAAATAGTATGGTTTAGCATATGGTGTTTACCTTAACCATCTATCCTTTTCATTTAAGGAAGCTCATGGTTTAGCATATGGTTTCTGCCTTAACCACAGTTTTGATAATTAATCTAACTTATAATATTGGTGATCAAGCAATAAAATAAGTTAAATCATTACAAATAATATCATGAATGAAACAATATCATATAGCATTAATAACCAACAATCCATAACAAAAGTATAAAAACGGTTACATCTTCACTCTAGAAAAAAATAATTAGTTCATAAGAAAAACCAAAATAACTCCCTTAGATAGGATGATCACAATGAAAAACATATTCTCTCCTTCTTCTTTCTTAATTATAATCTCTCCCCCTTCTCAACAAGAAAACTCCAAGAAGTCAGCTTCCAAACCTTAAAAAGAACTCTCCAAAATGGAAGTGAGAAGAACCCCTTAAAAACCTAACTTCCCTCTTAAAAACCCCTAGCTACACACCTAAAAAAATTGCAAAAACACCAGCAGCGTGCCACCTTGCTAGCCGGCTGATGGGGCTGGCGCTGTGGGATTTGTAGGTTGATTTTTAGCTCATTTTCATCTATATTCTTTTCCATCATTTGGGTCTCATCTTTTCCTTCCCCTTTCTCTTCTTTTCCATCTTCAAAATACCTAGAAAACTGAACTAATAAGTATGAAGTTCATCTAAAAGAAACATGGATTTGCAAATAACTAAAATTAGCATGTGTAATGTAAGTGAATGAAATTCACTCATCAGAGTAGCATAAGTAGGATAAATATATGTTGTGCCAGAATGACATTATTATGTTATAGTTCGGATATGAATGGCCTATTTGGTTCTATTGTGATATAAGGTGCTAGAGTGATTATGTTGAAATATGATATGAATATGATAGAGATATGATTGAATGGTATAGAATGTTTAATGGAATGATGAGGACATGCCTCATGATTATATTTATATGTTTATAAGATTGCATTCTGATGTATGTAGTTATGTTCTAGTTTAGAACATGTTGCAATTACTTTATTATTATTTTCTATTATTTGTGCCTATTTACTGAGTTGCCTAGAGTCACGCCTTCTTGTTTACTTTTTTAGTAATAATGCTAGTGTTAACATGATTGTATTAGCTCTTTGAGTCCTTCAGATAGGGCATAGTGTATGTGTTAACGATGTAAATGTATGCATTATGACAGGAGTGCATACTGCATCGTCATGAAATGGGAAATGCTATGGGTATGAGCATGATCTTATGAAATTATGTGTTAATGCTAGCATGAGGCATGATGTATGCAATGTTGATTTTTAAACATTGAAGATTTTGAATATGTGAAATTTTGTATGTTGATGAGTGAGATTGAATAAGAGAATGTATGATAAGAATATACAATTTAAATGTATGAATTGTATAGCATTCTCATGAGTTGAAATGCTAATGGATTTTGTTGAATGAAGTGTGGAGTGTCAATGAACTATGGAAAATTCCATATGGGTTGATTTGATATAGTTGTTAATGAATGATATGAAATGAATATGACCATGCTTTGATAGTATGAATATGATGTTGATTAACAATTGTATGATGATAAGATTTGTTTGAGTTTGATATAATAATGTCTACTAGTGAGTTGGTGGTAAGCTCCTAAAAAGCACCATTAAGATGGTGGTAAACTCGTGAAAACCACTAGTGCATAGGTTGACTGGTAAGCTTAGAAACTAGTGAGTTGATGTTAAGCTCGTGAAAACCATCATTATTTAACCAATGAGTTGGTGGTTACCTTAGAAAAAACTATCATGATGGTGCCAATGAGACATATAAGGCAACAGTACGCCTAAGTCTCTCAGTAGTTGGAGATGGCAAAAACCTAACATTCTTAGAGCTGCAATGAAGGAAAGATGTCATAGGTAGTCACGATAATGACACCATGAATCTAGCACCTTTGTAGCCAAGGTTGTAGGGATAACCAATCAAACACTAAAAATGGGAAAGGGTGACCTGTGTGGCCTAATATGGATAGGCCTAAATGGCGGGAGGGCCCGAATGGCTGGATGTGATACGCCTGATTGGTGTGATGACCCAAATGACCATATTAGATATGACTTGGAGGCATGTCCTGCATGGCCGGATATGATATGGAGGCTTGAATGGCCTAGGGCTTGGCATGGATGCCTGGATAGCCCAAACATGAGGTGACATCCATGTAGGATGTAGGCCCGAATGGCCTGAGGTTTGGCTATGATGCTAACCAGTATGACTTGACACCCTTATAGGGTGGAGGCCCAGAAGCCCTAGTATTGAGATTACTAGTTGACTGGAACATTTAGATGGGGTATGGATGTGGAGGTTTAGAGAAAGTAGAAGATAAAAAATAGATTCATATGAAATGTATAAGATAAGACTTAAAAAATGATAATGATGTCTGATTATGGATGCCTTAATGATAAGGCAAGATGTGATGAGAGTAATAATAGTCATGATAAGTTAAAGCATAGTCATGATGAGCTAAAGCTATGCCTTTTTAGTAAAGCTTATTAACCATGGGCAAATACATCCTAGTGCAAGGATGGAAGGCTGAGCATGTAATTAAGTGTCAGGATATGAGATCGTTATCATAGTATGTGCATCATGAGTATGCACCCTAAAATGATAAGTCACCTAGATGTCTATCCATATATGATTGGATATCATGAAAGTGGTGCAAGAAAAAGCATGAATAAAAGAATACATTGTCATGTATGGAGTTATTATGAAGTGATGTGCCGTTATACTATTTGTGAGTAAAGCTATGAATAAAGATTGTGCCATGGTGCTTAAGCAAAAAGTAGTTTATGCTAACTTCTTAGACTAGTTGATATTATCTTGAGCATGAACAATTGCTTTTATGTGAATCACAATTTTTGTAGAATAATTTGAGAAAGGATATGAATCAAGTTGGCATTTAATGATGATAATGAAAAGTTAAATAAGCCAAAGAAGGGCTTGTTGCATGTTGGCTTGAGATGTTATAGATTTGATAATGAATACAAATGTCTAACTCTGTTACAATTAAATGTTGAATGTATAATGCATTGACATTGACTTGTGTTCTAAAAGTAGAATGGACTATGATTATCGGTAGCATATTATTGAAGAACTATGATAGGATTGTCCACCATTTCTATGTTTTAACATAGATGAAATTATAGTGGAAGTAAGAATTGGTTGAATTAATTGATACAAAGAATAGTTTTGTTTCGAATTGAATTAAGGTGGTGTTGGATAAGAACGCCAGTATTGATAATGTTACTCAGATAGAAAGGACTGCTAATGCAATTTGGAAAAATGTTTTTATCTGGAAGGATTGTATAGAGAACTAAGTTAAGGATCATAAGTATTGAAAGATTTGTAATTAAAGTAAGTTGTCTAATGAAAATCCAAATAGAGATTAATGAAGAATGATATGGGATTTGAGGATATGACTATGACTAAGTATGTTCATCTGTGTTTGACACTGAAAGTTTTGAGGACGAAACTTTTTATAAGGAGGGAGGTTTGTAACACTTGGGGTGTTAAATTTGGGTTTTAGCATTAATGTAATTGAAAATAAACTGAAGTGTAAAGTTGTATTTTATAAAAAAAAGTAATTGGACATGATCTAGATGTATATAAGGAAAATTTTTGCGTTTTGATGATGCATAAAAAGAGAATTATTTATGCATTTAATGTTAGAAAATATATGAAAAATATTATGGTTTAAATATAAGGGCAAAATATATGGTGAAAAAGGGGGGGAGCAAATTGCAAAATATAAGTGGAGCCAACGAATTGGTGTTGGCGGTGCCAAAATGGGTGGTACAGAGTCAGAGCAAATGGGCCAAAGGCGGTGGGCAGATGGACGAGTGGATAAAAATGGGTGGCCTAATTTTTTGGCCAGACTGTTTCGTTTCTTCCCTTTCATGTTCTGTTTTCTTTCTCCCCATGCCTATGACCCATGATTCCACCCTTTTTTGTGATTTAGCTAGATATTTACATGTTTATTATTGAGAACCCATCATTCTTGTATCTAAACCCGAGTTTTCCTAACTTGGACAATGGGAAATGGAAGAAATGTGGTTTTCAGGCATAATTTCCTTCCATGAACAAGAATCCAACCTCAAATCCTATCAAGGATGATCTGAGAAGGATGAAAAGTCATGGAGCTTGAGGAGTGTACGTATCATGCCCCACCTTCTGAGGGGTGACTTATTTTTTTTACACTGTATTTTCACCTTGACTTGCCCACTTTTAGGATGGGGTGCTCGAGTCCAATTTTGGAACTCAGCTAATTTCTACTGAAAACATGAATAGCATTTTCCCTAAATTATTAGGTTTTAACCTATACAATATTTATCAAATAAAATAAAGCAATGATATTAACTCTACAATACACATGCCCATACTCCCATAGCCTAAGACCTGGGTGCATCATGGTGGCGTTCCACATCTTTCTAATTATACAATTTCATTTACAATATGACAAATAATTCACTAAGACATGTCTTTACACCACTTATACATCATTTGAGATCTCAAGAATACAAATATACAAATGCACTTAAATTTAGCAATTTCAACTCATTATATCAAAATTTAATTGTCTTCAAATCCTGTTTCTCAGATCCAACTCACAGTTGGAATTCTTTACTTGACCTGTCAACTAAAAATATATAAATAAGAAGGCGTGAGTCCGAGCAACTCAGTAAGCAGGCATGATTCAAAAATAATAATGATTTAAAATAACATGTTCATAACATACACATAATTTCATATCCAAATAATCAAAATCTATACTCATGAAACCCTCATTTATATTATCAATTCAATCTCAAATAATTGCATTCAATCATGCCAATATACTTCATAAATACATAT
>JAYJMB010003273.1:0-14280 GCA_036873735.1 Pouteria campechiana
TATATATCAAATTGCTATCTAGTTGCGCACATATAAAAAGGCCAAGCAAAATCTAAAATCTAGTCAAAATCATCCATACCTATTAGTGTCATAAGCATGACTTCAATTTTATAGTAACTCCTTTAATAATTGTGGCCTCAGATAATTCATCTACTTTCTTTTTCTCCTCCTCTTTCTTTGGACTCTCACCTAACCTAAGACAATTTCCATTTATATGGTCCAATACACCACATTTCCAACATCAAAAACCTTCTATCCACTTGGATTGGCTTCTATCTCTTCCAAACCAATCTTTCCTCTCAACAAATCTCCCGATATTCCGACAATCAATTTTCATGGTCAAAGCACTCCCATTACCTAAGGTCTCATCATTATTGTTTCTTCACCAGGTCTCATTCATCAACAAAAAAAAAAAAAAAAAAAATGTCAAGCCTAAGAGTATCTTTCCCAAACAGCAACAATGTCACTATGTGATCAAATGAGTTAGATAATGACGCTAACAGTAGTTTCTTATCTTCCTCCGTAATTTTTGCATCCAAAGCAAACAATTCTGTCAACATTTTATTGAACACATCCAACTGCTTTCAATAGTTTCCTCTCCCTATCAATCAAAAGACCATACAATTGCTTATTAAAAAACAATTCATTCGTCACTCACTTTAACTTATATCTATTCTCCAATTTTACCCAAACCTTCTTCAAATGTATCAAACTAATGACCTCTTGAAGTGTGTATCTTTAAGACAGCCGAATCATACTTTTAGATTCCTCTGTCATGCTTCCTTTCTACTTTTCTAGTTTCTCTGACTTCTTTTTTCTTTTTGAGAGCTTTTATTGTTCCATCACAAATCAAAATATTTATCACCCTACTCAAAAATGCAAAACCCTAGCAATCTCTAACAACCGTTGCTGCCCTTTCTCATTGTCGCCAAAATACCATCCAACCCACAGTGTTGGCATCAGTCAGCCACATCGAATTAACCGCATCAACCACTGAGAAAAGCAAAAACAGTCATTGCTGAGGTCTGCTTCTTCCTCCAACCCAACAAACTAAAACCCACTAACATTATCTATGGCTCATCGTCCACTGCTTCACTGTGTGACAGATTGGTCTCAGGTGCTGCACACGAACCAAGCAGCCTCTACTCACTACATTCTACGAATAAAAGTCTTCCCAGGCGTTGGCTCCAATTCATGCTGTTGTTTTATTCCACACCAGCGTCCGGCTACACCAACTGCAACTAGCAATCATCACTCCAGTGAAAGATCACCACAGAACTCACTATTTTCTAGAAAACAACCAAAAATGGGGATTTGCCCACTGCCTCCGTTCTACAGCCAATAAACCTCTAGCACTGCTGCACAGCTGCTATGCACATCAAACCACAAAATCTGCAAAAGACCTCATGCCTAAGGTCCCCTCCAATCACCAAGATTAACAAACCCTCAATCACTGCTGATCAGCCTATTCCAACTTAAAATTCCAGGCAACTACCTGCTGCCCCATATACACCAATTAATTACCTTGGTTGCAGTCCTATTCTCAACATCACCAAAAGTTACCATATAAAGCTCTACAAACCTTGTTAGGATCAAGAACACAAGCATACACAGAATAGATAAATCACAAACACAGAAAATTGACATAGTTCAGTTTGCAATCTACTCCACTAAAGAAAAGCCAACTTTCACTATTTCAGACTCTAGTGGAGACAATACACTCTCCACCTCACTCCATATCTGTTGCTATTAGAAAGAATAGGTTATCAGAGTGAAAATTTTTCCATTACATAATACCATAAGGTACATAAATAAGCAAACATAAATAAGCAAGCTAATTTGCTTAAACTGAAATTAATAATCTACAACTTGCAAGCAGGATTTGAGCTCATAGAGGGTTATCAGTTTCGATTCCAGTGAAAATGAGGACTGTTTTACTTTTTTTTCTATTTTCTATTTTCTTTTCCATTCAGGGATTTTTTCTAGTACATATCATCAAACTACAGAATTTACAAGTGGAGAAACCAGCCACACAACAACAATTTGCAATGATACAAGCTGAGAAACCACTGGGCTGGGGACATTTTGACAATGATATCCAGCAATTGCAAGAAAACAAAAAGGAAAAGACAACAAAAAAACAAGGATAGATTTTTGCAGAAGATGCAAAGATAATATTCACAACTAGCCCGCATGCACCTATGACTTTGTGTACCTTGCAAAAAAGAGTAACCAGAGCAGATTTTGTATGGTCCTTTACCAGTGATGTCTCCTATATCAAGCTGTAACATCTAGAGCTCAGTAAACAACACTAAAACAGCAGTTCTACATTTGGTAGCCTGTCCAGGATTGTTGAGTGAGGTTTGAGAGGAAAAGCCGATAATGGGTAGCTACAACCTGCTATTTTAACCACCAGACTCGCAGCATTCAGAACATGCACTTGGAAGAGTTATGTTAGGTCTGCCAAGAGCTAGGGTCACAAACAGCACTTTTCCTTCTATTGCAAAAATAAGCATCACTTCCAGAGCTTGATGAACTTGTCATGGCTTGCTGAAGCCACCAAACCCAGTACATTTGATGCTGCTAGAGCTGCAATAAGTCCGTCATGCGCAGGCAGTGTCATGGTTTTGTTCTCAGCCGTGTTCCAAAGTTCCAGTGACTGCCAATAAAAACCCAGTATTATCAATTAAGCAGTGCCAAAATCAGAGGCTACTGTGACTAAATCAGATAGGAGCCATGATCAATCATTTAATATAGTATGTAACTTGCCTGATAGCAGCCAATGACTAGCAAAGATGGATACGTAGGATGGAAAACACAGGAGTGAAATTTGTTGCCATTACAACTCAAACTGTGGACACAATCTCCTTCACTACCAGAACCAAGTGACCAAACCCTCACTGAGTCTTCACTTACGGATGCCAAATAATCTCCAGAAGGATCCCAACATACAGAATGGACTGGCTTTGTGTGTGCCTGCAGTTGCAAACATTGAGTTGCTAAAAGCGCAATTTATATTTGTCAATCTGTGCAGAAAAATAAAAAGACCCGTGCAGTCATGACATCAGTTATTAGCATACAACTAGAAATTACCTAAATGACATTCCTCCAAAATACATATGATCAGCAACCCAAACCTCAAAAAGAAAATGAATTTGTTAAATAATGATTCTTCCGTTCTATTAATTCAGTGAAATAACACTATCAACTCCGTTGGATGTTTACCTAGGCACTATTTAGTTACTTGTCAGAGATTACCCATCAATTATGGCCCCAGTTTAAATGGCTTGAAATGCACAAGCCATCCATACAATGCCGACACACTACAGAAGTGTCAGATTGCCAAGTTCATCCTAGAAGTGGAAAGCAAAATTTCCATCCCATAGAATGTAAACAAACCTGCAGCAAACGCCGGCAAGCCTGAGTCTCAACATCCAGTATAGATACAACATTCTCAGTAGCCGCAGCAAGGTACCTGCCAAGACGGGGTTGAAATCTCATCTGGGAGGTGCCACCCTTTCAGAACCCCACAATAAAACAATCAATTGAAGGCTTAGCAAAAAATGCAAAAATCAAGACCCAAAGTGTTCATTACATACCTTGAAAACTCTGGCACAATTTCCATTATTGATACTCCAATACCGTATTTCACTGTCTCCATCACAAGAGCAGATGAGATCCTCCTTATTTGGGTGAAAGTCAAGGGACATAACAGAGGCAGAATGGCCAGTAAAAGTACGAAGGGAATAGCCTGGCTGCACAGTGATCACATTGGAAGGATGTCAGTTTTGTTCAGAATTTCCAAGTGCAATGTTAAGCAGCAGCCTGACAAATTTATTACATTTCCATGCTCTCAATCCATCAAACAATTCCAATATGTATACAATGGCTGATATGCATCTAACCATAAAAAATGGATGAAATTTAATTCTCGTTGACAAGTTGATCATTACTTTTGATCAGGTGCAATCAGGGCTGTCTTATGCATCAATTCATCACCTTTAAGGGCCTCAATGAAGGAGAAAACAAAAAGAGCAATGAGGCTGATGCATATGAATTAGAATTTATTTACTTCTGCATATTTTTAGGGATACTTTATTTGGGATTTTAAGTATTTAATTTCTTGATTCAAGATTTAATGTATGCATCAAGTGATCAAAACATAGATCAACTTGCTATTGATCATGTGCAATCAAGGGTGTGTCTTATGCATGAATTCAACACTTTGAAGGGGCTCAATGATGGCGAACACAATAGAAGCAATGACATTAATGCATACAAACTAGGGTTTGTTTACTTTTGAATAATTTTAGGGATACTTTATTTGGGACTTTGTGTTTTTATTTGACTAATTTGGGATTTAACGTATGCATCGAGTGATCAAAACAAAACATAGATCAACTTGTGATTGGTCATGTGCAATCAAGGGTGTCTTATTCATGAATTAAACCCTTTGAAGGGGCTCAATATGAAGAACACAATAGCAGCAATGAGGCTAATACATACAAATTTGCAATTTTTTTAAAACTTCTGCATATTTTTTATGATATTTTATTTGAGATTTTAAGTTTATAATTGCTTAATTTAGGATTTAATGTAGGCATCAATTGATCAGAACAAAACACAAATCAACTTGATGGTTGGTTTATATTAGTGTTTTATTTACTGTATTTAGGATTTTCATTCATACGTAGTTGAATTAAGGTTTTATTTTGCATATCAGTTTTCTATAAATATGATGGCATGTATTAGAGTTGAAACAGCAAAAGTTCAATTTGATTATTAAAAGCTAAGTTTCTAGTATCTCCTCTTCCTAATTTTTTCTCTATTCTTCTTCTCATGTTCTTCACTTCTTCCCTAAATTCTTTTCTTATTGCTCCTGAGAAGATCCTCTTTCTTCAAAATCCCCCCTATCTTATTCTCAAATTTTTTCCTTCTTCTGTTCTAATCCTCAATTTCTTCCCTTCTTTTCCTCTATTAGAGGGTCTACTTCATTCTTCTGAAGTATTCTTTAGTATTCTACAAACACATTCTCATTCCATAGCAATTTGATATAAAGCCCTCTGTTATATATCACTCAATGGCTTCAATCTTTTAAGGAATGTACAGTTCCAGTCAAAATAGACCCAACATGTATGGGCAGTTCATACTTTGGGCCTCCTAAATCAGTCTCCCTGATCAACAATCAGAAGCAAGAACCATTCCAGATAATTTCTACCTTCTGAACATCATGAACAGATTAAAGTACCATTCAAGTGCCCAAATTTCCCAGCAATGCATAGTCTTTGTGTAACTGTGTCTGTTACAAGGGTCCATTCCTTTATAAATATTAGGGCTCTGATCATTACAGACAGATCAAACAATCAATTTGGTGACGACAGATTAGAACTAGAATCAAGCCTACAGTGTTGACTGCAGGTAACTATTCCATAAGAAACAGCTTTAAATCAAGGCCATCATGTGCAACCAAGAGCCATTCCTAGGCAATAGGGACATGCTCTTCATGATGAACTGGTCTGATATGCCAAAGGAGGTCAAGATGGGCCCCAAAAACTGGGTACCTGGTAAGCCCATGCCCTCTCTCCAGCACCTAATCTACAAAATGTAAGCCAAGACGAGGAAGAATAAAACCAGGTTATCCTGCCTGAGCCTGGACCAATCTTGAACCCTGGGCTTACTTGTTCAGGTCTTTGTGCAACGAGCCTGCCATTAAGGATGCATCTTTTTATTTACTTATATAATTCAATAACCAGGATATCAATAGAAGATACAAAGACCAATCATAGACAACTGCAGGTTGCGTCAGATGCAAAACTTTAGGTCAGTCCAGACCAAGTACTTCCCAAACTCAAAGTGGGTTTTCAAAGACTAACCCAGCCCATTCCCCGATTTATTTATTGTCAGGAATTTCTTATTTGGAATTTTTTTGGATACTTGATTTAATTTTGGGATTTGATGTGTGCATCAAGTGATCAACACATGGATAAACTTGATGAACATTTTGGATTATAGATTTTATTTGTTTATTAAGGGTTTTATCTATACGCAATATATTAGGGTTACATTAGGGTTTTTCTTTTATTTCCTATAAACCGGGTTTCTTTGTAGGCGGTTTAGACAAGTTTTTATGGTTGATGAATTAGTGATTGAGGGTTATTGAAATTTCTGGCTTTTGTTTCTTTCTGATTCTTTCCCCTAATTCATCTATTGTTTCTCCCCTTTCATTCCTTTTTTTCCCCATTGAGAGAATCTCTCTCTTTCTTCCAAAGTCTTCCCTATTTTCATCGATTTAGGGCATCCTGTCCTACATCATACCCAGCCTTCAGCTCAATTGAACCAAACCCTATACCAACCAGGCTAGGTCCTTGTTTGGTCATGGGTCAACCTACCCAAGTTGCAACCCTAAGTAAAACTGAGGCATGGGCCACCAACAGCCTTATATGCAAATCATATAATTATCTAAAAAACTTATGATTAGGAAAAAGCATTATATAATGCATACTCACATTGTCTACATCCCAAACCCTGACGGTTTTGTCAAAAGAAGAAGTCGCCAGCCGCGGCAAGCTTGGACTGAAACGAACATCAGTAATCAGCAAAGAATGCTCCTCCAATGTAGTCTTTGGCTTTAAATTATCCATTGACCATAACATGGCCTGCATTGATCATAATTGTTGATTAAATCATGGTAGGGGTCAATCAAATGCATCACAGGCTGTACTATTAATTCTAAGATTTTAAAATATGTAAAACTGATATTTCAATTAAAGTAAGAAACACATAATCAATCTGTTTGACATTGCACCAAGACAAGTCACATATCATAACAACATGCATGGAGAAATTGTACAACGTGATTTCAAACAATGCATAAGGGGAGTACAGTAAATGTATCATCATCACTTGCAATGTTAGAAGCATTAAAGAGAGCATTTAAGAACTCAATTGTTTCAAAATGATGTAGGATTTGGCAGAATTAATACCGTGTTCTAAGTAAATAGCCATCAAGTAGAAATTCCTAGTTAGATCTTGAAATTAAATCTTTTAATAGTTTTTCTTTTTTTTATTTTGGGCATAATTAAATGACTATGGGAGGTTAACCTCACATAATGAAACCCTAAACAAACATAACTATAGGTTAATATTAAAAACAAATAAAAAAGAAATATTTTGATAAATCTTAATGAATATGATCTTAATAGCATAGATTGGAATTTGTGCCACCTATCCAAGAACCACACTCAATCTTTTAGTGCATGAAAAGCAAAGAGAAAATGAATCAGAATTATGAGTGCCACTAACATATCAAGGATTACATAAGAAACAGAACAAAACTTTCAACTTTTTTTTATAGTTTCTGATATCAATCATACCATCCAGATGGTTATATGCAAAATCTAAGACTAAGGTGACATAGATAAAATCAAAGTGGCATTCATGAGTTATCTTAGGAATTTAAAAATGTGAATTTCAACCATTGATCTAATAGCAGCATAATTAACTTCATGTTTTTTATGATACTTGTTAACTAAATGTAAAAAAAAAAAAAAAAATCATACTTGCATATTCATAAAGAATAAGTGATAGTTAATCTAGATTTACTGGATCTTATAAAGATACAATTACTACTACTTTTTGTGTCTGGCCTTGTAAGCATTTTATTCAGATGATATTCTTAATATACTATGAAATCAAGTGAACCGCTTAGATTTTATTAAGATTTATAAGATCAATAAATGTTAATTTAGTGAATGAATGAAGGGCATTTTTATCATTTAGAAAAAAATTTAGAATTTAAGAGAATTTTTGAGATTGTCAGAAAAAATGTGTTCATTGGTGAAAAGCAAAACAATAAGGGAACATTTGAGGTCTTCAGAAACATAAGAAGGGTAATTAATACGCTCCCATTAGAAAAAGGTTAGTCAAATTTGAACAATAAATAGTGAACAAATAGCAAAGTAGGATTCAAACCAATGACAAAATTCATTTGAAAAGACAGCAGTTGGAATCAAACCATTTTGCATACTAGAATCATAAATCATAAGTCATATGATTTTTTACAACATTGCTTCCAAATAGCATCAAAATGTTAGCACATAACATGCCCACAAGGGTACGCAAAGATGCATCAAATTGAACCACAACTTCTACTCCAATTAAATTATAGCAACCGACCCAAATATCCTCAGTCGGCCATTTTGTTGGGGTTGGGCTCAAAACTATCCCAACTGGTTTCAGGATGGATCAAGGAAAAATGCAACTTGCAGGACTTTACCCACTAAAGAAAAGTAGGTTACAACATAGTCCATGCCTCACAACATAGTAGCTCAGTGCAGCATAAATTGCCTCCATTATTCAGCTCTCACCTTCTTGTCATGGCCACCACTGGCAAGTAGTTTTCCATCAGATGAAAAGTGGCAACAGACAACCTTGCTTGTACTTGCACGGAGCAATTTGACCTCATTAAATGTAAACCCTGATGGAATGCATAAAGATGGCAACCTCAATGTTAATTCCATGAAATGCTGGAATAACTCAAAAATACAATGAAATTAGTAATTCATATTTCTTTTATGGTCAAATTCCAGCTGAAATGCTCAAGCAAATGTTAAGCATTCTGCCACACCTTTACTGCCATCCATACAGCGGCTCACCGTATCTCTGGGATCAACATCATCATGAGATAGGAATGACTCAACATTATCATCTAGTGAACCATCATCCACAAATCGATCCATTTCAGCCTGCAAAGCAATAGATTTACATCATGCTCAGACAACAGAGAGCTAATGAAAGCATCATAAGTAGATATATTGACAAAGTGGTTCAATTCGCACTGCATATGAACCATCAAGATCCAAACCCACTCACCAACTGATTCGGTGGTGATGTCAGAGTACCCGTTCCATCAGAACCAAACATGATCATAGGCTTTGATGAGCCACTGTTCTGCTGAAAAGAAGGCATTGAAATCACATCTCCAGGAGTGTGAGTTGAGGGTGTTGAGGGTGCAGAACTTGGGGAGGGTCCTGCGGTATTTGCAGTTCCCGAACTATTGGCAGGACCTGAAGATGATACAGGCTGCTTCCGCTTTCGCCCCCCTTGATTCTTTGAAGCCTTGAGATGAATTTAAAAGGAAGTTTAAAAGGAATAATACATAAATAATGAAATCAAAGGTAACTAAAAAAATTGATCATACAAAAGATTGATGTGCATCTTCAATTATTTGATAAATGGTGCCATTTTCATCATACATTCAGTAGTATCTCTACCAAAATCCAGGTTATCCAGATCATAGAATCCACTTGCAGATATGCAAGCCAACCGACCAAGCTACAAATATCAATCGACCATTTCATTAATTAAATTGGAAGGATAAAGCAGCCTTATTTGGCATTGCTTGTCAGAATGAGCTCTCTAAGAGGATGTTTTACTTGAAGAACTTAAGTAACTTCCACAGATGACCTTCTTAAAAAAGGTTTTTATAGTGCTTATTCTGCAAGATCTAATCTATGTCCAATAAGAAACTTCTAATTATATTTTATTCTAAGTGACTATTTTATGAAGGAGAGAAATATAAAGGATGGTTTTGTCAAAAGATAATAGGAGAATTTGCAATTAAGATTTTACATATTTTACCTCTAATTTCATATATGCCAACATTTTTTTTAAAAATAGCAAATATAACTACAAAAAATTTAGGTATATACTGCAAACATTCTAATTGTGTCAGGCGCCATGTTAGAACTCTCAAATAGACAATTTGTTTTGATAAAATTCCCAAATTACCCCTCGATATATCCCCAGTCAATAAAGCACAAACCACTAACTTTCATAGAAATGACTTCTGTTATTCCCCTTCCATCCTCCTCGTCCCATCTAGTGCCATAGAATTATTATTGTCCCAGGCTAATCTTATCATGTATAAACATGACATCTTTGTTCTGGGGCATCTTCTTAATCACCCACTTGGCCTTCACCTTCAACATCTTCTCCAAGATGTTGACAACTCCAACTGGGCATTGGTGATATTTTCCACAAGTTGAAAACCTACAACTAAGCAGCACCATTCCTCTTCCCCACACTCCTGGTGCTCTTCCCTATTGTGTCTAGTTGATGCAAGGCAGCCCTGCACAACATTGATGTAGATGAAATCACAGGACCCAGTCCCACAATTGCCCCCCGTAGATTTCAATCTTCTTCCCTTGCAAGTATCTTTCATAAAGAAGTAAGCCATGTCAAGTGGACCCCACAAACCACAGACTGTGAAGAACAATAGCCCAATAATTGAGAGCCCATATATATGGCTGTAGGTGTGAGCAATTTCCAAGGACATAATAGTAAGTTTTTGCTCCACCTTTGGATGATCCAAACTGTTAATCTTAACAAATGATCCATACTTTAAAACCTTTTTCTCAAATTTCTTCTTCTAGAAGACATTGGTGCTGTCAAAGTATGTGCTGGGGAAGAAGGCAATGCACAGGCTGTAGTGAAAAATAGAAGACAGTAGTGCCCACCAAGCAATGTGCCAAAGAAATGGTGGGTGTGCTATGGTCAATTGAATACTTGATTGAAAAAGAAGATGATAGCAGACCGCAGACTGGGAAATACACAGCAGGAAGATGCTAGCCTACAGGAAAGATCATTGTGATCAACTTGAATTTGGACCCTTGCAAACACTCTGCACACTAAGATCGACAACTATATTTGAAGTTATGCATGGCTCACACCAGAGAAGTGAGGTAAGAGAGGTGTGAGATCCAGTGACTTGAGCTTTGCACTACCACTGCTACCCAACCTAACTCCCACAGCTACAAATGATAGATGATGGAATCATCGACTTCTCCTACATCTTCTTCATGAACGGTGACTCTTTTGAGGGAAGATGATGGACCACTGAGATCAACAGAGGGAATTGATAGATCATTGATCTGAAAAAGGTAAAGATAGAGCACAAGACATAATGTTTCCACACAAATGAAAAGGTATCTGACAAGGCCAAGCTTGTGGGAGTTGAAGAGAGAGCATGAAATTAATTGGAATTTGGAAATTCGCAATGCAAATAAAAAAGGGATTTTCTACATTTGATGAGTGGTGAAGCTTTTAAGGTAGTTTTTGGTTAAGAGAGATGAGGTGAAACAATTATCTTTAATAGAACAGGTGTGGGAGCTCATGCATTTAGTTGTGTTTCAAGAACAAGTCAAGGTAGGTCTAAACAATTGTTAGTGTCAATGGTTGAGGAAGGGAAGAGGGAAAAAGATGAAGGAAAAGGTATGTTAAAAATAGGGGTAGTTTGGGAAATATAGAAAATAATATATGTCCATATAGCAGTCATTTAACAGACTTTGATGCATAGGTAGATTCACAAATATTTTAACATACTTTAGGCTTATTTATAATTTTTCAAACTATGCGGGTATATCTATCATTGAAGTCAAATTTTTTGTATATCTGAAAATACCCCAAAAGACTCCCAATCCATTAACGTGTTCTTGTGGTTTCCTAAGAAGCTTTGTTTCAGAAAACTTTTAATATGAAGTAGATTTAGAAGTTGCAGAAGTCACCAGAAATCATTAACAAACATGCAAAAGCTAGCACAAACAAAAGGGGGTGGCTTCCATATTTGGTAAAGGTGTGTTTTTGATAAGAAGAGTATTAACCACCCCTGTTACTTCGATATGATACTATACATCATTACATAGAATGATTCTACCTTTTCTCATCTTTACCTATATTTTCAATCGTTACCCCTTATCTTTCCAGCCAAAAAGCCTATTTATTTTATCTTTAATCACTTTATGACTAATATCATCCCTTATTCTACTGAGAATATCATGTATTTCAAATACCCTTTTCTATTACTCTCTCTATCAAAAGCCACTATCCAAACACACCCTAAATCACTTTGGCAGAACAAGAAGCTAGACGACAGTCACAACTTGTAATCTATAACACCACAAACACTCATCAAATGATTGAGAATATCCACAGATTGCTCTTTATAGGGTATATTCCATCCACTGTGAACCATCGCAGTTTGACTTCGAAAATATAGATTGGCTACACATGATCTAAAGGTACGATAAATTTTAGTCTCTTTAGCATAGTGTTTATTGCAAGAAGAGATCCTATTTTCAAGCCTAGAAAGCTGCAATTAATGGTAATGAGAAACATTACCTACACTAGATTAAAAGCCACCATGAGCATCAATAAGCCAAAATGTGAACCATGGATTGGAGGCGAAGGCTATCTAGTGATACTGAGCACCATTGCAGTACAACGTATGTGGCCCATCTTGACTTCTGATCATATCAACAATGGGAAAATTGTATTCTTGATTTTATCAGTGTGTGTATGACACACGCTCTAACTTAATGGATAGTGCGGAGGAGAAATACAATATTGTTTTAATTGAAGGTGTAGCACTAGCACTTTCCATCCTCTCATCAAAACTTGCATTGATCTCAATTGCTCAAATTGAACAATATACAATTAGTAGAAACATTGCGATAATTCACCAAATAGTCAGTTTCCAAAGTAGACAAGAAAGAAATCATAGTAACATTGTATTTTATGAATTACACCAACATGCAATTTTTAAGGTCAATAATATCAATCAAATGTATTTTCAAGAAAAAATTAAAGGGAAAAAAATGTTTTGTATATACTAGTCAATGCAACATAAGCGGCTTAGATTCTTCAAATGGCAGTCAAGTGGCTTATAGTGAACAACTTGCACCATTATGGTAGAGAACAGTTAGGTGTGAAAACCTTTTCACCATGTTCAGGGCAATTCCTCCAATGTATGTCAGTAAAATCCTCCACAATGCATGTTCCTAGAATGTCTTGACATCCCACATATTGTATATGTAAGATCCCATCCATCCATCCATTAGAAATTTTTCAAATACAGACCCTGTTGCTCAAAGTATAAAGATCCAAATATCAGATACGGGATAAAAATCTAAAAGAACTAGGATGGGATATCATCCATAAGATTGGAAGCAACATAACAACAATCAAGCAGGGCAATAATTAGGTGGGCATGCCAAGGACACCAATGCAATAAAATACCAAAAAAGTTTATTTTTTACAGGCCACCAACCATATATTTTCAAGAAATATATTAATTAATTGTAACTCACAGCTATCCCAACACAAATCTTCGACCAATTTTATTAGTCAATTGTATTTCTTAATATGTTTTATTTGATTTTTTTTAAAACGGGCTTTTACTCCATCAAATTAATGTCTATTCATATTTTTGTAACTTTTTTAGCAGAATCTTTCACCAAACTATAAGATGATCAGCTCAACCCATACCTAGACATTATGAACCAAAGATTGCCATAGGCCAGCAATGCCTCTTCAAAATCTACAGGCAGTTTAGCACTTTCATGATTGGAAATTGGAAGCACCTTCTTAAATGACAAATTCACTTAAGTTTGCAGGCAACATAGACATCAGAGATTAAGGGAAATTTGGTAGATTCAAATTTGAAAAAGCATTTTCATATGGAAAAACAGCCCACTTGGCTTGGTTCTGGTACATATAGAGAGGGTACATAAAGATGTGTACTCCAGCCCCAAGATTAGAGGATGGCCTGGAATACAGACTACAGTTTGCCTTCACATTTCAGATATCACATGCAGCATAGCAACAACAGTAATCTGAGCTAGACAAAAGGATAAACTGACTTCCCCTGTTACCACGAAAATATATAAATACTGACCTGATCATTACCCCGAAAGGAGTTTGACATGCTACCATCAGCAGTAACACTACCAGCCCCCATTTTGTCTTGCTGATGAAGATTTTGATTTGAACTCTGCGAATGCTGGCTAGATATTGTTTGCTGCTGAAGCTGCTGCAACTGGTTGCTGTTTTGCTGCTGCAACTGAGCTATTTTCTACCACACACAACCAGATACAATAAGAAACTGAAGCTGACATTACCATGTCACCATATTTCTTCAGTTAGCCAATTATTTGCCACAAAAGCCACTGGTGAGGATTAGCTACTTTGTATCAATCTTGGTCCCCTGCAAGGTCCATGCAGGGGACTTGCAAGCATTACAACTAAGTAGGCCACACTCCAATATTATGCTTTAGGCCACACTGCAATGTTATGGTTTCTTTTCATTCATGGCCACCACCATCTAAAATGCCAATTTTGCCCAAATTTAGGCCAATTCTTGACTTGGTTGGCTACACCAAGTTTAGGCCATGCTTGATTTCACCAGGGTCCAAATTATATATTATGAGGGGAGGGGGGGAGAGA
>JAYJMB010003274.1:0-14278 GCA_036873735.1 Pouteria campechiana
GAGGCCATTAGAAACATGCCTCCCCCAAGGAACATAGATGACCTAAGGAGCTTGCAAGGAAAGTTATCTTATATCAGGAGGTTTGTGGCCAACTTGGCACGAAGATGTCCGCCATTTCACCATCTACTAAAGAAGGATGTAGACTTTATTTGGGATGAAGCTTACCAAAAAGCCTTTGATACCAATAAGGAATTACTCCGTAGTCCACCAGTTTTGGCTACACCAACCAAGGGTAAACTGCTTATCTTGTACATCTCCTTGAGCGAGCAATCGCTGGGGGCATTGCTCGCATAAGAAAATCAAGATGGAAAAGAACAAGTGTTATATTACCTTAGCCGTCGGTTGATCGATGCAGAATACAATTATTCTCTGATCGAATGCCTTGCCTTAGCCCAAAAGTTAAGGCATTATTTCCTTGCTCATGAGATCCGATTAATTTCTAAAGTAGATCCACTTAAGTTCTTGATCACCCGTCCCATGTTGTTGGGATGGTTGGCCAAGTAGTCATTACTGTTGTTAGAATTTGACATCACCTTTATCCTGCAAAAAGCAGTGAAAGGACAAGTTCTAGCTGACTTCTTGGTAGCTCATCCAGTTGATGAAGAGGTCGTGGTGCAAGAAGACTTGCTAGATGAAGAAGTGTTCATTGCACAAGTCAACACTCCCTAGAAGATGTACTTTGATGGTGCTTCCAAAGTTGTCAGTGTTGGTGTTGGAATCATCTTCATCTCACCCTAGAAAGACATTCTTCCATATTCTTTCTAATTAGGAAAGAATTACACCAACAATGAATCAGAGTATGAGGCATTAGTCCTAGGACTTCAAATTGCCCTCAACTTTAGGATCACGAAATTAGACATCTTCGGCGATTCAAAATTGGTGGTCCGACAATTAACCACTGAATACGAAGTTTGCCAGCCTAGTTTGCGTTGATATTATGATATTGCGCAATGGCTATTGGATCAACTTTTTCAAGTCAGCATTGGACATATCCCAATGACTGAAAATACCATTGTTGATGCTTTGGCAAATCTGGCAACCGCTCTAGCCGTCGCCAAAGGCCAAGCGGTCATTGTCAAAGTCGAGCAACGAAGCCGCATTCCTAACTCATATGAGGGAAAGATCACTAAGCGAATAGAATGAGTAGCCTATATGGAACTGATGGTAGATGATTGGTGAACCCCATACATTGACTACCTACAGTATGGGATTCTCCTGGAGAGCTCGTAAGAAAGGTTAGCTCTAAGAAAAAGAGCTACTCGATATGTGTATTTCAATAATACACTGCATCGCCAAGCATATGATGGACTTTGGCTCTATTGTCTTAATGAGGAGGAGATCCAATATGCACTATGCAAGCGCATTCTAGTGAATGTGGCGGGCATCCGTCTGGCCAGAGATTACACAAACGGATCAAGTGCTTAGAATATTACTGGCCTACTATGGTCTCAGACTCATTGCAATTTGCTAAGTCATGTCTTCAATGCCAGCTCCATGGGGATATCTGGCACATACCACCTTCAGAATTGGTACCCGTGAGCATTTCTTGGCCATTTGCATGATGGGGATTTGATATCATTGGTCTAATCAATCTCCCCTCTTCCAAGGGACATGCCTATATCCTGGCCGCAACTGATTACTTTTCCAAATGGGTAGAAGCTGATTCATACAAGAGGGTCAGAGCCAAAGAAGTAATCAAATTTATTAAATTCAAGATTTTGTATTGATATGGTAATCCATGCCAAATTACGTCGGACAATGGCACTCCGTTCAAGAATAAGGAAATGGAGAAGTTTTGTCAAAAGCAAGGTATCAAACATATATTCCCTACACCATATCATCCACAAGGGAATGGCCAAGTGGAAGCATTCAACAAGGCAATACTAAAGATCATGAGAAGAATGATAGATAAGAATAAGCGTCAATGGCATCTCAAATTACCAGAGGCGCTTTGGGCTTATTAACAACAACCAATGTGACCCCCTATTCTTTGGTGTTTGGGGTTGAAGTGGTCTTGCCCTTGGAAGTGTAGTTGTCATCGCTTAGAGTGGCGACACATTCAGGGCTAATAACTGATCAACAAGCCAAGTTGCGGTTCGAAGAGCTCGATGCTTTGGATGAAAAGCGGCTTCGAGCCAAACAAAGAATTGAGTTATACCAAGCCCGCATGGCCGAGCCATATAACCGATCGGTTAAACACCAAGCTTACCACTCGGGTGATTTAGTTCTCAAATTAAGGACTAAAATAATGGTGAGTGACAAATTAATTAGCAAATTTAAACCCAAGTGTGAAGGCCCTTACGTTCTGTAGGAAGCTTATGCTAATGGTTCGTATCGGATTGTAAATAGTAATGGTATAGGAGAATTGCCCATTAGTGGGCATTTCCTAAAGCATTACTATACATGAGCCGTGAAGGAGCAGATGCTGGGGGCACTTGCTCCTCCCTCCCTATTCCCAGTACACATTTCTCAAGCAATTCAATTCAAATGCAAAAGTGGAATTACCAAAAAAAAATAAAAGAAAATGTGTCAAGAGACCAGGTGTTGCGAGGAAAAGATGCTAAAACTACACACTCATTAGCATAAAAGATTCTCGATCATAGAATAACTTTACAAGTGAGTTAAGGCAGTTAAAATAGAATCTTTCAAAAGGATGAACTGCTTCTCCGTTGTCTTCAAGGCTTGAGTGGCCTCTGGGCTCACAATTGGAGATGACTTCAACTCCTTTAAAGTCTCGTCAGTCATCGTCACTTCTTGTTGGGAAGCAACCACTTCTTCCTTCAAGTATTTGATGGTCTCCAAACCTTCAGCCTCATCTCTCTCCTTGGAAGCAACAAGAGATTCTTGAAAAGATAAATGGTGGCTCAACTAGTGAAGCTCCTGCAGGAGAACCTTGAGGTGATCATTGTTTCCTCTAATATCTACACTCAAAGAGGTCAACTCAGCTTGAAGAGATGAAAGATGCTCCGAAGCCATGCCTGCGGCTGATGATTTCTCACTGATCTTAGCCCGTAAATCTCTAAGTTTAACTTCCTTGGCAACAATGGCTTCAGCAGAGAGTCTCGGGATAGCATCTAATTCAGCTTGTTCCCACACTTGCTGAAAAGACTCGAGTTGCTTAAAGATGGCTAACAAACAAGAGATGTCACCGCCCAACCTTTCTATACCTTCCGCACAGAATAGAAAACGATATTTTAAACTCACGATTGCATCGGGTGAAGAGGCTCTCCATAGTGTTCAAGCAAAATCCAAGCAAAATGATTGGACTTCATCTTCTAAGTTCTCCTGTTGAACCTTGCTTAGCTCCTTTGTTGCCTTGATGCTAGCAGAAGACAGCATCTGGAGGAAATCCTCACTAAGCAAAACATGAAAATGTGATGTCGATACTTTGGGTGTTTCCCTACATAACTCATAAGCATTATCATCAGTCTGCTGCAATGCCTTGGGAGTAGAGGGCAAGGTTCTGCCTGCGAGATGTTCATTCTCAAGATTAAAAGTAGCCTTATTTGCTTCTCTCTCAAGAATAACTATGGGAGCAATGCCCTTAAATGGGATCTCTACTGAAGTAACCTCCTCTTCAATTGGAGGTCTTGCCAGATGAAGAATGTGTGCAGACAATGGAGAAAGAGGAGAAGGGATGTCACCAAGCTGAGGAATCACCTCATACAAATTGAAGAGATCAGGCGATGATTCTCTCTAGTCTCCTACTAATGCATTGATAGCGTCTGACTGATTGGTATGCATCTCCATAAGAATACCTTCAGTAGCCACAGCCACAGTATCTTTCCCACCAGACGCCCCGCTACCTTGTACCAATCGCTCTGATGCCTCAATGGGTCTGGACAACGATGGGGCAAAAGGAGTTGCTTCATAAGGAAGCATGCTCCTAGTAAGAGGGTTAGGCACTTTCCGACTTGCTTTGGCCTTCTTTCTTCGGTCTGTGGTGGAAATCTCAGAAACAGTGGTTCTTTTTTGTAAAGCAAGAACCCCTTCACTGGCTATTGCCTTCTTACTCCTTTTGATGGCTGGGACAAGAATGTCGTCATTAGCTACCACCTCCTTGCTCTTGACAGTTAGAGCAGGAACCTCCTCATCAGTTATTATCTCCTTAATGACTAGAGCAGAAGCGTCTTCACTCGCTGTTGCCTTTGTACACTTCTTGAGAGCCAGAACCGGAGGATCCGCCCCGCGATGTGAGATCACAATCTTGGTCACTCTCAGAGAAGGAGCCTCGGACAATCCTTGGCTAATGCTTTCTTCCTCATCTTGCTTCCCAGCAGCACTACTAGACTCAGTCCCTCTCTTTCCAGACGAGTTTGTTCTTAAAGGAGCTAAAACTCGAGGAGCCTTATCATGGAATCATATTAGAGTACAATCTGCCAAGTACCGCTCCAACCCTACCTCTACATCAGCTTCTGCTTTGGTCATCTCCTCCCTTAAAAGGGGCATGTTGATCAGTGCAGTTTGCTTAGCATAATCTGGAGGGACATAAGAAGTCGGCTCAAGAATAGTCAGTTCAGGAGTTATTGGCTCTGCCCAAATCTTCTTGCCTACGAGGTATATTTGCTCACCATAACCCCACCACCCAAGGTTACTGCGATCAATGCGATAAATGTTTTGACGAGGAGGACGTTCATCCAACCATAAAACTTTTTGTGGAAAAGTGGATGGCCTCTTGAAATCCATGGCCCATCGTGCTCCCAAGAAGACACTCGGGCATGTCAAGTACGAAAGAGGATGCCAATGGATGGTAAGCAAATATCCCACAATTAGGAGGCATCGCCCTGCTGATTTTGCCCCCATTGGTGCTATACCACTAGGCATAGTCCTTGGTCACATGAACTCTTCAGGCTGGGCCAGGCAAGAAAATGTCGTAATCTCGAAATGTAGAGGTAAAACGGAATGACATTGGGTACCACCAGGCTGGACCAACTCCTGTTATACGTTCCTCTCGAGATATAAATACAACACGACCTAGCATTTCTTAGTCGTAACCAAACTGCTTAGCAAAATGATTCGGGAAATATGGTTCGACCCAAAACCTGAAGCCTTCCTAAAGAGGAAGCAAGGAAGCTTGCAAAGAAATGATGAACTCGTTGATCTTGCCAAAGGTTTTGTCCTTGCCTTTCGCCTCATATCCCAAAGGATTGTTGACTGGAGCAAATAGAAACATCTCCTAAGAAAACTTGTGTAGTTTCACTAACCGATCCGTCACTTCATCAAATTGTATGTTCCTAAAAATGGCAGTCGTAAACGTCCCTAATAATAGGCCTTTACCAAGCAATTGAGTTGGCAAGTAATCCCCATAAATCCAGGGAAAATAAAGCCCTAACCAAGCTGTAAAGAAGTGAACTGGGAAGTAAGTGGTGCATGTAACCAGACCAGAACAGTGTAAGACCACGTCATTTAGCCCGTGATAGATGTCGCACAACACACAAGGAGCCATAGATAGTCTCTTGCCTTCGGCAAGCTGAAGAGTCGGCATTCAGCATAAGGGGTTAATGCAATGATCATGCACTGATGAAGGACAAATGATAATAGAAAGCCATAGCATAAGAAATAAAACTAATTCTTCCTCAAAGGTAATATTTCCCAAAAGAACTTCATCAGCCTAGACATTCCATTTTGCCCAATCTTCTGATGATGGCATCCTACATTTTCGAGCACTGGGATTGGAAATCCTTCCAAACAGTTATGCCCAGCCTATCCAGGAAAGCTTAGTGCCTGACCGTCTTAACTTACTCATTATATTCAAGACGCGATGACCTAAGTTGCCTTCTTTGAAATCTTCATTTGGCGGAAGGTACAAGTCAAAAGGCTCCCCGATGATAGGCAGCCCACAGGCGACATGGAGGTCCCACAACATGATGCTCATCTCACAATAAGGGAAATGGAAAGAATTGGTCGTCGGAGACTAGAACTGAATAAAGCCACACATGGCTTCCATGTACCGGTGAAATGGGTTGTGGGTGCACAGAATTACATCATAAATGCCAGCCTAACAAAGGACATTTTTGTGCGTCACTGCTATCTGCTCTGCCCAAGGTTTAAAGAAATTGTTCTTCGGTAAACCACCCTTGAACCGGCCTCTTCCTCCATCTGTAACAAACTTATAACCCTCAAGAATTGTTGCCCTCTGGCGGGGGTCTCGACAGAATATTCATGAGGATCCAACATCTCTTTGATGGGAGATAGGAAATAACTGTCAAAGTGGTCCTTCTCATCATAGTACGCAAAGGGATTAGCAGATAGATAAGCGCTCTCTACATCTTTTCTATGTATAAAGTAAGGTTGAGAGCGAAGAGCAAAAGGGCTTTCTTTATTCTTTATATTTATCATGGAAAAGTGATGTGTTGGAGAATGACCCGGGATGTCGCTATCAAAGCTGGGAAGCTTTTGCTTTGGGAGCTCTACATTTAACCAAACAAAGAAGCCTTTGTCTATCTCCTTAACTTGATAATAATGGATAGCACTTTGAAGGTCAGGGTCACCACCTTTCTTTCACTTCTTCCATTTCCACAGTGACTGGCGTTCTGACGCCATATGAACTCCTCCTTAGCACTGAGCTATAATATGAACTTCCCCTTTGAACTGTGGTGGAACAAGGATCTCTCCTTCTTCGGATCCATTTTCTAACACTCTTACATCTGGCTCAAGGGTACCATTACATGAAAGAATCACTTCAGTGGTGGGAGGATTCAGGACAGAACTACCCATCGTAGGTTGCATCGATGTTACTTTGTCTTGGTCATTTACATTATCCTCTCTAGCAAAGACTGAATCAATGTTGCAAGGAATGTAGCCAAACTCGTCCGCTCTAATGGGAGAATCGCCGAAGTCCACACATTCAGTGGAGCCGATAGGGTATGAAGAAGTCACTCTGTTGTGAGGGTCCATATTTGTTAAGAATGAATGAGAGAGGGAATATGTCAACAAGTGCCTCGTTCAAGGGATGAGGAGGTGGTCAATGACATGAACAAAATAGAAACAAAAAAAAAAAAAAGAAAGGTTAGGGGAAGAAGAGCTAAGGTTTATCACTAGACTACACTCAACCAGCTCATGAATTCATATAAGCTCTCCCCTAGCTATCCAATTGATGGGCCACACACCAAAAATCCAACCATGGTTAGCCACATCCAGTAGGCCCTATGCGAGCCTCTACTCCAATCAACCTGGCCATCTGGACTTTGCCTAGAACGAGCCTACCAAGGAGTATGCGGGTCATGCCTCACCGGTTCATCACCCATCAATGTATGGACCCCATGTGCAATCTTGTTACGGCGGCACCTGGATCACAACCTCTCTAGTCTGTAAGAAGCCAAACGATGAACTTTGTATCGAGAGCCCACCAGCAGTATGTTTGGGAAGCGCCATTGGCGGCCCACTTTATTTGGTTATCAAGATCAAGTCCATCAAGCACATGCTTGATTATGCTGACCGAAGTCCACTAGGGTGATTCGGCCAGGCACTTGGTAGCCCACATGCTGAATACTTCTCTGGTTGCTCATGTGCGAGGTCGGCGTCTTCCTCCACCAAGTTTGAGAGATGAATAAAAATATGTATATAATAGTGATGATAAATGCAGGAGAAAAATGGATATTTTGTCTGACTTTACCAGATCACAAAATCTGTACAGGCTAAGAAAATTAGCAATAAGCCCCCGACAGCACTAAAATACAACAGAGGACTCTAGTGTTGTAAATGCCAACCTTCACCTTGCACCTTCCAATAGATGTTGACAGAACGCCGGAAAGGGAGCCCTTCGAAGAGAACCACCAAATCAATGGAGACAATCCAAGACTCTTGTGAAGCCGAAATGATAGAAAAGAATCAGAGAAAATAAGTTCCTAAAGAGAACTTGTCAAGAACAGTGGGGAACCCAAACCCGAAGCAACGTTATAACCCAGAACAGACAAGAGGCAGCAGTGCCTCCCCTCAGATAGCAGCTTTATAGGCAAGCAACAGTGGCCGTTGAGCCTAGCTAGCACCAAAAATGGAAATACAAAAAGGCCCTGCAAACGTTTCTCAAAGTAGAAAGTCACAAGGAACAGAAATTCAAATGGGTGGTTTAGATTATAAAGGAGCCGTTACAGAGGACGACCACAATTCTCTGGAAATTATAGGCATCGACAGTCATCATGCGCATCTCACCGGATGCTTACCCATGCTGAACAGCCCTTGGGGGGGCATTCTGTTGGGACACTAAATGAATCGCGGCAGCGCAAATGATAATTGTGGACGTTCTAGTCAGCAACCCCTGTTGCATCACTGGCATCATGACTTGAGCTCGTTGGCAGGGAGATGATGATGACATCATTAGCCATGCTGCTGAGCATGAAGTTGGCGCGCTGTCAGTTTGGCCCACCAGCAGACGGACAAAGCTGACTGCAGGCACAACCATGCTGCTATCTAGTGAGACGGCGACGTCGTAGAGACGCCTGACTTTCAGATGGGCATAGAAGCCTTCAGCCCCAAACAGGCTCGGACAACATCGCCGGCGGAAGTGCTGGCAGCAGGCGGCACACCCTGTTCTGCGGCAGCCACAAACAGAGTGTCCGATGGAGGCGATGTCGTGCAACTAGCATCGAACGATGTCGCCGGCGGAAGCGACAACAACAACATAGCTTCCGGTCGTCAATAGCATGGTAGCGGACTGACGACTGTGACGTCTAGCCGTTGGCAGCAATGGAGTCCGATGGGCAGAACATTCGTTCAGCTAGCAATGATGACTGCACGATGTGGGAGGGGATCCTAAAAGCATCAGCGCACTTCAAGGAGCTTGATGAACGGAGCTGATCAAGCGTACGGTTGCCGGCCGGTGAAATCGCACACCCATTATGTGCCCAAAACGGGAGGCTGGTCCGGCGTCGACGACGCTCCTCTAGCAACCAAACCAGGTATCTAGTGGGGTAAAATTGAGTTCGGTTGTTCGGCCGGATCTGATTAGCCGTCCGATCGGGGGACAGCGCTGGCGGAGTGGACAGCGTCAGCAATGACCGACATGGACGGCAACAAGCGGCACCCCCTGTTCCGCTGCAACCACGAACAGAGTGTCGGATGGAGGCAGTGTCGTGCAACTGGCATTGAATGGCGTTGCCGGCGGAAGCGTTGGCAGCAACACAGCTTTCGGTCATCAACATCATGGCAGTGATGTCTGGCCCCATCTCTAGCAGCGGTGATGGTAGCAAACCAGCGTTGATGATGACACCCGCACTTGGCGAGCAGTGACGACAGCAAACTAGCGTTGACAATGACACCCCACTCGGTGAGCAGCGACGTTAATTAGCAACCAGCAGCTGCCCACCCGAGTCGCGCAGATGAGGCCAAAGATGGCTCACGAGAATGGAGGCGTCAGTTGCTTGCGACATCCACGCCAGCCGGCAGCAAAGAGTTCAATAGGTCGCGCAAATGGGCAGGCGAGCGGAGCAAGTCGCGCAACAAGAGCCGGGCTGCACAACTGACACGGAAGATTATTACTCGACCATGCCGCAACTGACATGCATCCGAAACACCCCAAGCTGAACACTGCAGCTAGGATGTCCCTAAGCAGCACAACCGCTGCAACTGCAACGCCACGCCGAGCGCTGAGTGCCGCAACTGAAACATTCTTCTGAACTCTGCAGTGGGAATGCTCAGCCAAGTTTTGCAGCAGCTGAGATGTCGCAGCTATGACACTGCTAGAAGGCAATAGCCGCGGTCCGCTGCAGGCCAAAACGCCGCAGGCGCAGCGTCGGATCGAAACTCTACAGCCGAGCGCAGTCCGAAGTTCCGCAACTGTAAAACATCGCCGCACCTGTGCACTCGTTAAAACATCCACGGCCACGTGGACACAGTTGCGCAGTAACACCACCGAAGCACTTTTACAAAAATTACCAAAATGCCAAAAAGCTAAAGCGGATATCATTTTTTTTAAATTCCCAAATTACCCTATACTCAGGAAAACTATAAATACCTCTCATTTTTCTAAGTGGCGGGGTTTTTTTTTGAAGAGAGGACCTTTGGAAGAAGAATTCTCTTAGAACCTGGAGGAGGAGGTTGAAGAATCTTCAAGAGGCAGGTGCCTCACTTGACACTGGTGGCCTTTGGCTAATGGTAATCTCTCTAGTGCCTAAGGGCACTCTGCCATGGCCCTACCATGGTACACACATGGGTCCCACCCATGCTGTGGTAACGGTGGGTCCCATATGGCCAACGGACAACAGGATAATACTAAATTAGACATTTTAAACACATTAAAACTTGTTTAAATCCTGTAATTGCCCCATAGATTAGAAAATTAATGACATTGTCTTAAATTAACTCAGAACTATCATTAGCACTAATCACTATCATTAGTGTTAATCATGATTAGGCTTAATTAACTTAAAGTGTAATTAGGCTTAATTTATGTAGTCTGGATTTTCGATCTCTCATAGTATAAACTATAGAGATCGCCCGCTTGCAGTTTTCCACGGGATATTCGAAAACACCACTCACCAACTCATTCAAAAGCCTAAGTCTAGGAATGAGTCAGTGAGTCGTGACTCACTGAGTCAAACCTTATCGACCACCACTCACCAACTCACTCAAAGGCCTGAGTCTATGACCGAGTCATTGAGACGTGACTCACTGAGTCAAACCTTAGCAAACACCACTCACCAACTCATTGAAAAGCCTAAGTCTAGGACCAAGTCACTGAGTCATGACTCACTAAGTCAAATCTTAGCAAATACCACTCACCAACTCATTCAAAAGCCTAAGTCTAGGACTGAGTCACTGAGTTTTGACTCACCGAGTCACTAAGTCATGACTCACTGAGTCAAACCTTAGCAAACCCCACTCACTAACTCATTCAAAAGCCTAAGCCTAGGACCGAGTCACTGAGTCGTGACTCGCCGAGTCACTAAGTCATGAATCACCGAGTCAAACCTTGGCATATATCATTCATCAAAATAGTCAAATTCAGTCATCTTGGCCCACTTTTCCTAAGCTTCTCATAGGTAATTGAGAGAGCCGAGCCAAATCCAGTCATCCTGGTCCCACTCGTCCTATGCTTCTCATGGGTAATTGAGAGAGCCGAGCTGAACCCAGTTAACCCGGCCCACTCTTCTTAAGCTTCTCGTAGGCAATGAGAGAAGGCTTAACCAAACCTAGGTCACCTGTTTTCTTCTGATCTCTTTTAGGTCTAAACATAATAGAGATCACCTGGACTTGAGTCCGTCCGGGATATGCTAATTGGGTCACAAAACATCTACTGTCTCGATGATTTCTTACAGTCTAAATAATAGAAATTGCCCAGTCTTGATTTCTCCAGGACAAACCAATCGGATCAAAACACCCATTTTCTAGTTGACCCAATGTCTAGCAACCCAGTCTAAGACTGTGTCTTCCCATCCGTCCATTGACTTGAGGCGATCTCCTAAATATCAAGTCATCGCAATGTGCTCGGCGAGCCCAAAGACAACACACATTTATTTTGAGAGAAAGTGTGTGATTTATTTTTGGTTTCTAAGATTCATTATACTTTTGCTTTTAATCAAGGGTTTTCTCCATTGTGGAGATGTAATTAGGACCACTTGTGGTCTAGGATGTGAACATACAATTTTTCTGATGTACATGGCAAGTTTAATCAATTGAGGAAAATCAATAATAATGGAAATTATTTGATTCATTCCAAAGGCGACCAATTCTTGTGATGTTGTTTCGTTTACTTATTTCTTCCTCATTTTTTATCCTTGATACACTGCTGGATGCCAAAACCTCATCTTTCCTATAATAGTGTCATAGCATCGACTTGCTATCCGCCATTTTATGATTTTTCTCTACTTTTTTTCCTTATTTTCTCTCATATAATTAACCCCTCCTTAATCATAACATATGAACATAATAACATCACATTAAAATACATAATAATCCTTCATCATAGGTGCTAAAGATTATACTAATAAATCATCCCAACATCTATAACTTAGCTCATTCCAACTTTCTCATATCCTCACTTAATTCATATCAAATTTTAATTACAATTCATATATTGATCCCTCAAATCATCTCACAATATCCAAATACATTTTTGACAATTGTTTTCCTCATTTTCAACACCGTGGGTGTTACAGTAGGCATGATTAAAAAATAATAATCAATCAACTACACATGTTCTAGACTAGAACATGAATACAATATATATTACAATCACTCTATGAATATCCATCCATGAGGCCCCATTCCTCATTATTTCAAGAAACACATTCTATGCCCTTCAGACGTATTATGCCATATATGCATCATAACATCAAATCATTTTGTTAATTAAAATTCTTTGAATGCTTCCTATTCCATCTATATATATATACAATCATTCCATTATCATATATGACATTCTAGGATACTAAAATTGCCACAATTTCTCAAATTCATACTAAATAATAAATAGACAATATTGAGATAGTCCTTATCCCTATAAATCATCAAGTTGCACATTCCTGTCCTATAGTAAATATCAACTAATACACATAAGGAGATATCTGTTACCCCTAAAAAATCAGGCATTCTCATATTATATAAATTATCAATTTACACATACAACAATGGGATATTCTTTATCCCTCACATTTAAACATCCATACCTACACAACACATTGCACAATACCACTATCATGGAATAGTTCTTATCCCCTCACATTCATATAGTCACATCATATAATGATCATCATGAATCCCACCCAATACATAATCAAGGGATACTCGCTATCTCTAACAAATCATGTACTCCCAAAGCATAATAACATCACTCTTTAGAATAGCACGAGATATCCATTATTCCCAACCAAAGCATACATGCCCTAATACAATCAACAGGATATTCATAATCCCCATTTAGGCATCTATTCAATCAAAAAAGGGGAACCTACTTACCTCATGTGAAGAACCATTCCTCAACTTCTAAAGTCACATGCTTTTCCATTCTGCTCAATAGTCCTGAACATCTAACAATTTAATTTATTTATAGAGGCAACTTTAACTCATTCCTATCAAGCCAATGAATTCCACTTTCCTCAATACTATAACCGGTTCATTAACAAATCTATATACCTTTCAAGTGCATAATCGCATTCTAATATTAATCACGAGGCCATTTAACTTACATGCCTCTTTAATCATCTCCTAATCATGTATTTAATACATCATTTTACTTCTTTCATAGCCAAACTCAAGTTGTAATATGGTTAATCATTCATCTCACTTCCTCCATTGAAGCATTTATCAAACATGTGATCAGCACCCTTTTTCAACAAATTAACTTCAATAACAATGACATAACCTCCATAATAGGTTAATTAAATTCTCATTTCACTAATGCGGTTACAACTAAGCTCAATACACAACATTTATCTTGTACATGACATAATCAGTATGTGTATAGCATGATTAACAATTAAACATCCCTAAAATAATCCAATAAAGCCTCTAATCCAATCAATTCATGATTCATATAACCCATACACAAAACCATTTTCCAAACTCAAATTCACTATTCATGAAACCCTACTGAAGCACCATCAATGATTTCCCACGCCCCAATCACATTCCAAAACATTATAATTAGGTCATTAATCACTTTCCCCTATGAATCCCACATCAATTTTACCATTTCCCCCAAAATTTCATTATTCATGAATCTTTCCAAACCCTAGCTATGCATAAACCACAAATTAAATGGAGGAAAACCAACTTATCAATGAAATCACATGTTGCTTCCACCATAAAATGAGAAGCTGGGCCCAAATCTTTGAGAACTCATCATGGGTTGCCACAAATCTGAATTTCCTTCTTCTTCCATTGTCCAAATGACCAAAAGCCATCCTTAGAGGTAGGCTTGAGTGATTATCCACCTAAGCCCTCTTAATTTCTAGAAAAATGGGCAAGAAAATGGATATAATGGAGTTAGGGCATGGGGAGGAAGAAAATGGGATGGACAAGGGGAAAATAAAATAGAAAAATGGGCTGAAAAAGTTGGCTAACCGACTTTAATCACCGAACGATGCTGCAACATTGATAAGTTAATTTTATTCACTTATATTGTGCTTCTTTGAACTAACTTTTAGCTTGTCTTGAGTTATGTTTAGTTAATTTACTGTGTTTTATTTTATGTTTGTTTGTAGGAACATGAATGCAAAAATCTGTTGGTCCCATCCTAACGTAGCTCACAATGGGGGGGGGGGGGGGGGAGAATTGCGCTATCAAAATCTTGGCCAATATAAAAACTAAGTGCTATAAAAATAGGACATTAAACACACAC
>JAYJMB010003275.1:0-57876 GCA_036873735.1 Pouteria campechiana
TAGATGTGTCTTGAGATTTTAATATCCTGAGTAGAGAGAGAGAGAGAGAGAGAGAGAGAGAGAGAGAGTTGGGTTGGGATCACCAAGTGCTCTGAGCACTAAAATTTCCCGGGTACTAAAAAAATGGCATGTTTAATCCTAAAAATAACAAACCTTAACAAAATAATAATAATAAGCGTAATACAAATGGCGGTACTTTTTTTAAGTTTTCATATGCACGAATTCTAAGCATGTTGTTGCTTGCTGTTTACTACTAAATTAAGCTTATTATTTGGGGGATTGATTTCAAATATGATCATATATTTTAGTTTTAATTTCAAATATGACCATATAGTTTTACTAAAATCATATATGACAACAAAGTCTGAAGCATTATATAGTTTTCAGCTTAGAATGATGAGTTATTGTAATGACCATGAGTGTCGGCAACATATTTTGGTCAATGTGTGTGTGCTAATTTTTTTTTAAATATTGATAATGTGTATTGGTGGGTGGCTTGTGTGTAGATGATTTTTAAATGATAAAATTATGAGTTGATGACATGTATGTATTATTGTTCCCTAATATAAGTATAAACAAGAGGGAGAGGGGGAGCAAAAGAAGAGTCTTTGCTACTAGAGAAGAGAGGGAGAAGAAAGGAAGAGAAGAAGGAGGAGAAAAATTAAGGTTTTCTAATTTTTCTTTGTGAATTTTCAGGTAAGTAATTTAAATATATCTATGTTATCTATGTGATAATTATACTGATTTAGATCATTAATTAGATGATTATAAATTATGATTTTAGTTGAGATGAATGTTAATATTCATGTTATTCGGGGGTACCGGAATTAAAGAATATAAAATTTTATTTTTATTGATTTTGAAAATAAAATTATTCTGGTTAATATGCATATTATTTTGACGATCGAATTTGTTGATTATATCTAGTTTTTGTTAATTCACATGCCATATGAATTTTGTGAAAATTGGATGTGAAATAAATGTTTAATTATTGAAAAATATTCTTATACATTAAAAATAGAATTTTGTTAAATTTTATATTTGACAAAATTACATATTGAATATTGGGCTTAAATCGAAGGTCTCGTTGTGTAGAATAAATCCTATAACTCAGATTCCTAAAATATTGTTAATACAAGGAGTTATTGACGAGACTTCAATTGAAATGAAAGTATTAAAGAATCATATTCACATGAGTAACATGTAAACTCTATGACAACATAAATAATATATATATATATATATATATATATATATAGACAGAGAATGAATATGATTTATAAATGTGATTTGCATGTGTGATTTGGATGATCTGAACTATTGGATGTATTCTAAGCATTGATATTAACTTATGATAGAAATTTCAAGTGAAAATGAATTTATTTAGTTAGTTAAATTTGATAAAATATGAAAATAAAAAAATTTAATAAATTTGATATTTTTTGGTCATATTAAATATGAAATACACTAAATAATCAGCAATGTCATTACAAATTTTAGATGAAATTTTTCAATATTGCAAGTTTGAGATATATATATATATATGTATATATATTTTGGGATGCAAGTCCTTGACATCAGGAGTTGCCTGGAAATTCAGGCAGGCTAGGCTAGACCGGCCTAGCCCAGTATTAGCAGGCTCTAGGCCAGGCCTAGCCCAGTGCAATAGAAGTCCAATGAGCCCGATTACCGGTCTGGCAAAGAACGGATGGCCCAGATTAATTTCATCATATCTGGATCTATTGATCTCTATTTTAGATGATCAAGTAGTTAATTTTGGATTTTTTGGATATTCTGGATCTAGTGGAATAGTCAGATTGTCCAAAAGATGACCAAAACATATAAAATTAAATGATCATACTTGATTTATTAATATATGGACCCCACGATATCTGATCTGGACAATCAGGTAGTTAATCTTGAAGTTTTTAAATATTTTGGATCTAATAAAAAGGTTAGTTTATTCAAAATATGGCCAAATCATATAAGAATAAATGATCAGATTTGTTGTGATGATATCTAGATCCTACAATCTTTGATCTTAATGATCAGGTAGTTGAATTGAATATTTTTTTGGACGTTATAGATCCAATAGAAATGTCAGATTATCCAAATATTGGTTAGATAATGAGGTTGAGTGGACATATGTGACATTAGGGTCCACTAAACCAGTTAGGATATGATCTGAGATGTTGATGTGTTTGATGATGATTAGATCATGAGGTTTGAGTGGATAGATATGATAATAAGATTCACTAAACTAGTCAAGACATGATTTAAGGCATAAATTTGACAAGATGATGATCAAATAAAGAAGTTTGAATGGGTAGCATAAAGGGATGAGATGTACTTCCCTAGATTGGTGTTATGGTTGGTCAAACCAGATAGTTTATGATGTTTATTGTGGTGCGATCAATATTTTTTTTATCACATGTGCTAGTTACATTTATTTTACTTAATGAGTTGCTGTAACTTATCCCAAAATTATTTTACAGAGAACGCTGCTCATGGAGGATACTAATTGTGGTGTGGAGATAAGCGTGACAACGCTACTATGAAAGTAATGTTAAAAATAAATATTGTATTTTCTATTTTATGTTGAAAAATTATATTATGTGATTTATATCGTAACATTTACTTTAATAATGAACTGTTGTGGTTGCTTTTATAGTTATGTTTCATCTCTCGTGCGGAAGATTTTGAAAGATTTTACCCTTAGATTTAGAAATGATAATTATTTATGCTATTCTTAGGGTCAGGGCGTGACAAATGGTATCAGAGCCGACCCTCAATAGTCTTGACGGGGGTGTGTCTAGTGAAGACGCTGGAGCCTTTGAAGGTGGGGGGGTTGTGAAATTCTACATTGCCCAAGTGAGAAGGGGAGTCCTGGTTTATATGTGGGGGCTCGTGGTAATCGGTCGAGACGCCTTTTGTGGAACAAAATTGTGCAGGTGGGCGCTGGGGAGCGCTGGGCGTGACTCTCGGACATGACTTAAAGCAGTCAATACTTCGACAGGAGCCCGAGTTGTTACAGTCATTGAGAAATATTTTAGGAAAATTGACAAATATTAAATAATTATTATAGTCAATTTGACAACTTTGTTATATTTGGGAAGTGCTTTCAAACTTTATTATCATATAAGATATTTGAGACTCTTTGATTTTATTTTAAATTGCAACTAAAATATGTGGTTATATTTGAAATCGATCCTTGCTTTTTGCATTAAATCTTATTATCTTGGATAAAATCCATAATTTTTAACTTTTGGAACCCAATACCAATATATTAAATGAACAGTTGGGCAAAACTGTTTCAATTCTGAAAAACTGTTTCTTACTTCTTGAATATAACAGGAAGGGATTGATCATTTTAAGACTCCATCAAACGTCCACCAATCCCACGGTTACAAATTAAAACCTATTTTTTGGTACATGGTACATCCCTATGCTAGGACCCATATTTTGGACAGTTTAAATTGACATGTATGCCAACTACGGAGTTTCAAATCAGCTTCAGATGCCGGCGTCTTGTCCACTTGCAATGCGACAGAATAAGATTAAACAAAAATAAATCCGGAAGTTAATATAGGCCTAGTGGATACTAAACATTTGGAAACATTGTTTGCACTTTTCGTGTGTTGCATTAATCGACGTCTGATAAACAGTATAAATAGAAAAATGCTAGTATCAAATATCAATGAAGTTCTCCATTTGCCCATCTACAAAATCAAAAGCCAAGCACACCACACGCAGCAATGTAAGACTCCACCTTTCATCTGCTGTGTCCCACCCGAGGACAGTAATCGGCTCTTTGGAGCCAAAAAGGCTTGGCAAATCTAACTACTAATTTAGTTGGCATTCTTCCGCCTATGATCATTCAATGTAGTAGTTTGGACCACTCAACCGGGTACACCAACCAAATAATTCTTTTGAGCCAACATATTCATTAGAAATAAAAGATATTTGGACTAGACATGCACGTTTACAGTTGGCATTGAAGTGCAAGAGCATTCATATCAGAGGCTAAAATCCGGGATAATTGGACGACCACATTCACAACTTAGGCCAGGTATCCATTGACCCTCAGCCTAGGTGTGGCAGATTTTCAAGCCCAGGAAAAAAGGTTAGGATCTACTTTTGGACGGTCGAAAATAGCCCATTTCATTTTTGATTTAAACGCGTCAATTTGTTATGAAATATGGATCTCGAGCACAAGATTTCTGCTGAATAAAATGCATAAACTCACCTTTTACGGGCCTACCTAATAGGCCATTGTGGGTGAAATTGGGGCTGAATTACTTGGCCCAAAAATCAAATTGATGGGTCGGGCATATATGAATGTGGGGCCGCATAACCCAAACAAGAGTTCATTATCTTAGAGCACTTGATTAGCAATTTCAAATCAAACATTTTTCATATTCAACTTTATTTTCAGCTGTTACATGGTTTCCCTTTGCATCATCAGCCCATTTATTCTGCTATTGCTTATTTAACTCTTGCCTCAACAGGACTAGAAATAAGATCGTTGGATGTCAGTGACTGGATGAAGACATTGACACGACAACATCTGGCGGCAAAGAGCCATCTGAGATGGATGCATCCACAGGAATTCTAGTGGTAGCATCCACGAAGATCGGTCTGCTCAGCTGATGCACAAACTCGGCTTTGCTCAGCAGCAGAACTATGACTTCAGACATGGTAGGCCTGGAAGCAACTGAGGATTGGGTGCACATGAGAGCTATCTCCATAACTTTCTTTACTTCATCCTGTGCGTACTCGTTCCGCTCCAAGTGCTCATCTACCAACTCGATCAATGCATCGTTCTCGTAGAGATTCCATGCCTGTCAAACCATTAAATAAGAGACCGATACATCATGTTGCTCAAATGCACAATTATCTATTCTTGTTTGGTTTTATTATTTTCTTTGGAGTTTTCCTTATAGCTGTCCAAATTAGAGTTTTCAACAGAGAAGGTTGGGGGTTCTAATTAAAACATGTTCTTGAGAAATTCATGAAATACGTTTTGTAATTTTTTTCTTGTGGATTTGAAGTTTTAACTTCCATTTGATTGAGGAATACTCTCGTGGATTCAAGAGCTTTGAGAAAAGCAATTATAATTGTTTCAGCTTTCCTGCTACAGCTGCATTGGCAAAGATTGTGGGTGAAGAAATGGTAACGGTGGCTAAAATAAAAGGTAATTGGTTCCAAGGGACTCACCCATTCAAGAAGGTATTGTTTTGCTGGTTCACGCTTTGCATCGTTGCTTTTTTCACCACTTATGATTTCCAGAACCACCACACCAAAGCTGTATATGTCAACCTTTTCAGAAAGCTGCCCGTGGATAGCATACTCAGGTGCTGTGTAACCCCTGTAAATTGAGACTGCATAAGCATTTGATTGGGATTGAAGAATAAAAACAACTAGGGAGTTGGCTGGGAGATGAGATTGCTATTGGACAAACTGACACCAAGAATCCATAATGGAATTTTTGACTAGTTAGGCATTTTCTTAGTTTTTTCAAACAGTAAGGGGTAGAAAGTAGAAGAATTGGATTGTTGTGGACACACATGGGGAGTCAGAGAATTCATATTAGTATGATGAGTCTAACTCACAAAGTTCCTGCAAATTTGGTATTTAGATGGCTTTTGTCCCCTGGAAGAAGTCTCGCTAGACCAAAATCTGCAATTTTAGGCTGCAAATCATCATCAAGCAGTATGTTACTTGATTTTATATCTCTGTGTATGATGCAGACATGGAATTCATCATGTAGATAGGCAATGCCACGAGCCACGCCAATGATTATATCGAATCGTTGTTTCCAGTTTAGGGTTCCACGTTTGTCACCTGTGGGGCATGATAGATAGCTTATGATCAGGGAAAAGAAGAGACAAATGATATATTATGAAAAATGTAATAAAAAAAAATGAGATTCCAAGAATGTAAGGAAGCCTTCCAAGCCTTGAAGTTTCAAGTTTCAAACAAGGCTAATTTCTGCTTCAACTGATTTCCCTTTTCTGTGAAAGGTAAGAAAGTTAAACCCTTCTATAATTAGAGGACAAATCAAATTCCAACCTCTTCATCTGGAAGTTGGAAATATGCTTACGGAACCCTCCTAGGAGCTCTCTGATTTAAGGGATCTCGACTCAACAGTAATGCAGACATTTAACAAGCAAAGTCATTATGACCATGAACCAGTAAATGTGTAGAGGACAATGATAATAGCATCGCCAATTTGATCCCAAATTGTATCAAATATTACAAACCGGTGGGACACACAAATTCATGAACTAGTGTTTGAGGTCGTAGTAGAAAGATTGATACCAAATAAGAATTTGTCCAGGCTGCCATTCTTCATGAATTCATAAACAAGCAGCAGTTCCTTTCCCTTGCTGCAGCATCCTAGCAGGCGGATTAGATTCCGATGATGAACATTGCTTATAAGTTTTGCTTCACTCTCAAACTCTTTGTGAACACCACCAGATTGTCTTAAAGCAAGTTTCTTCACAGCTACCATTTTGCCATCTTTAAGAACACCCTGATATGGACAAAGAAATAAATTATCTGAAAACTTCCAAAAGTTAATCTGCTTTTCTATGCATAGATCAGTTAATTTGCTATTTGACACTTAAGCGGCAGCCGCCGCAATTTGAATTGTTAATCATTCCCAGTTGAAAGAGGGTACCTTGTATACGTCTCCAAAGCCGCCGCCTCCAACTTTATTTTCTGTGCTGAAATTTCTGGTTGCAGATTTAAGATCTTTGTAAGGAAAATTCACAGGGCCACGCAGCTCTGTTGCTTCCAAAATATCTCCTGTAAGACAATAATGTTAGAGCCTATTTTTTTATTTTACTGTCAAATATGGACAGTGACTGAATTTTTTCAGCCAATCATCTCCTTGCAGTTCACTAAAATACATGGTTGGAACTGTATTGTGGAGAACATTTCTGCGGCACCATTCACATAGCTGTGGTGCCCATTTCTCCCATTTTGTTTATATAAATTCCTTTATAAAAGAAAGCAAAGGAAAGAAATGAAAACGGTGTTCTGTACCTTTCTGAGGCTTCTTTTTAGAAGTTTTGGTAAGTCTGACCAGCAGCAGCGACAGCAAAAGAAGTATTAAAAGAAATGCAGCTCCACCCACAGCACCTCCTATTATGGCTTTCTTTCTCTTGCTTGAACTCCCAGCATCTTCCACATTTGCAAATTTTTCCATTATTAATCAAATAGATTATTATCCATTTATTTTTTTCTTGCCATTTGTAAAAGATATATAAAAAGGAAGAAAAAATAAAAGAGATATAAAAAGGACATCATGAGGTCAATGCCAATTAAAAGGTGAATGAAGACAAAATAAATATATTTGTGTTTAAAAGGTAAATAGCAATATGATCGTAGAATAACTAGATAGAATAGCTATCGATAATTATAGATAGTAAAAAACTTCATGTTGCTTTTACTCACCCGTCAAGAAACGTGAGATATCTGCCACCTGACTGGCATTGAAGAAAGCCCTGCTTGAGTACCTCATGAAACAGCCAGCATCCATGGCCCTCCCATTCCCATCCGGCGGGCACCCCTGTATATTCCCATAAGCCACTCTCAAGCATTCCTCGCAACCGGCCATGCTCACGGTATGCGCGCACTGTGCCATCCCATAAGCAACAGCACCTCCAGTTCCCTTCCTTCTAGCAGCCCCGAAAAAACCCACCATCCTCGGCGTTGCCACTACAAGATCCTGCAGCAGTTTATCAACCGTCTCATTGAAGCCTGCAGCCTCCACCGTCCTGTTCCCACAAAATCCCTTCCTCCCCTGTTGTGTTGTCTGCTCATAGAAGTTGTTGCTTTCATACCTCAGAAAGCACCCATCAAAGATAATCCTTGCTCCGTTGGCTGCGGAGCAGTTCCTGATCTGTGATGCTGCCACAGAGAAGCAGGCAAGGCAGTCGGGGGTAGAGAGGTAGTCTCTGCATTGAAAGAGGGCATAAACAGGGTCAGAAACGTGGGCGGTTGCTTTGGTGACGAAGCGGTTGGTGGAGTTGAGGTGGGATCGGATGTAGGCGAAGGTGGTATTGAGATTATCGTAGAAGACAGCGCTGTTTGTTGCGTTGTACTGGCTGCAACCTTTGTCTAGGAACTTGGCTTGCGGATCGGATGCCGTTGGATTAGAGAAGAGGAGGAAAGAGATGAAGCAGAATGCAACGAATGAAAAGCAGGGGTGGGGAGGAACTCTTGTTTGCATCTTGGAGGGTGTTTGGTTCGTGAGGTTATCGTGATTTGGCTTGGATGGGAAGGGGGAGGAGAGCTGCAAGGACAACCGTTATTGCTGTTTGGGCTTGCTGTGGCAATGGAAGCTGCACTCACGTCCGAATTTAAAATGGCGAAAAGCGATTTAATACGCTGGCGGAGTGGGATTGTTAATACACGCGCACTGGATTTTTCACAAGCAACGGAAGTCTAGCGTGTTAAATCGCTTTTGATTGAGTCATAGGGCTTGGTCGGTTGCATGAAAAGAAAATAATATCAGTAATATAGAAATAATATTAGTTATGTAAATAAAGTTAAAATAAATAAGCAAAAAATAATTGCAAATATAGATAATAATAAAAAAACTAAAATTAATAAGAAAAACAAGTGTCGAATTCAAGCACTGGACTGAGTTTTTCGGAATTGGTGTCCTTTCATCACCTTCTTAGTGTTTTTCCAATAAAAATACGTTGTCATTATGGAATCTAATCCTCCCGCATATGAGAATAACTTTTATTAAGACCCCATTTGGGAGTGGAAAAAAATGGATGGAAATTTTTTTTTATTCTTTTTCGCCTAGTTTAATTAATGCAATTTGAGTAGATTAATGTCTTTAATGCATCCAAATGGAGCCATAATCATTAAAGTTGGGCCGATGTTATCAAACCCGTACCTGAGGTTGAATGGTTAAGTATCCAATTCCGCCTGGTTCAACTTTATGAACCAGTTCAATGAATTTTTTGAGAAAATATTAAAAATAATATATTGCAAGCATAAAAAATTTAAATCATATATATTAATCCATAATACAGATCTTTTACTATCAAAATGCATTTCTTAATTTATCCTTTATCATGTTTCTAATAATGAAGTTTTAAAAATGTCTAAAATTGAGCAAACTGTGTCAGACCGGACCAGTCGACCGATTGGCTCCGGTTCAGCCATTGGACCGGCCCGTAAGGTCCAGTTTTGATAACACTTAATCCATCAACAAATATGAACTGTTGAAATACGTGGTTTTCTCTGCATTGCTGCGTCTATAGCTGCTTCGTCCCTCCGCAATGACTTCGTCATGGCGTGAAAAGAAAGGAATTCAGCCATTTTCTACTGCATGAGTGAAATTGTTCTGCACGGATTTTGACATTTTAGAGCTTCTTATGCACGAACAAAGTGGTTTTGAATGAGCTCATTCATTGCTGTCAGACCTTTCTGTATTTCCGTACAGAAAACGGAACCACATATAGCAACGAAATCAGCAAGACTTGTTCTCTGTCACACTTCATTTTTCACTTCGCCATCGTCTCATGATATTTACCTGTCTTTCTAAAATTCTGTCCAGGGATGCTCGTGCTCAAGCATATGTCAATGACAGCTATTCAAATGTGCAGCACGTATAAAAAAGACAAGACAACATGATATGGTCGAAAATAAATTGTGGAGAATATTATGGTTATTTTAAAAGTAGATAATAAAAACAAAATATTATTAAAATGTTGTCCCATTTCCATGCAACTTGGTGTGGTACGGTCTAGATATTTTATATTTGGTACAGATTTATTGCAGAAAAACTTACGGCCTGCAAACGGTAGAACTTCATACTGAGTACCAGTTTAGTGGGTAACTGAAAGACTCGTGCTTTGACAATTCTCAGGAAATTCTTTTCCTAATTTTGAAATGGTTTGGAGTTGACGTTGACGTTGACGTTGACGTTGACGTTGAACTTGACCCAAATTACGCGTCAAGGAGAAAGATGGCAAGAGGCAATTTCCATGGAATGGTGGGGGTGGGCCCATCACACGCTTTGCTGGTCGCGATCGTTATGTTAATGTACTCCACTTAATTTTAATTCATTAAAAGACAAATGGGAATGAATTCACAAGATCGAGTACATGTGCGAATGTATTTATCATTGAATTCACAAGAGTATACTCGGGAGTGAGTACATTCTTGAAATTTATAACTCATCTAAGCATTTTGCCATGAATCTTTTGTGATAGTGCTGGTGGGAATTTATTTAAGCTTCATGCGTTGCAAGGGATTAAAGTACTTTTGGAAGTGTAAACGCACTTTTCTAAGAGTTAGTTTGACCGCATATTACTTTACTATATTTTTTTCTCATCATAAAAGCCCATTTTCTACGTTTAAGCTAAAACTATAAATTATTGCTTCTCCTAAACATACTTTTACAACAACACTTTTGCAAAAATACTAAATCTTACCACGTGGCCAAACAAAGCCTTAGTGGTACACGCTAATGTGTTGCAACCATTATGTTGCAACCATTGTCTCTTGCTCATCATGAATCACTAAAATGGCAAAAAGATCAAATCAGCTCTATTTTTATTGTCTAAATGGTCACCAGTTGTTAATACTTCCTAAGCTCGCATCCGTAATCTGATTGTTATATCCAAAAATCAAAGATATTCATTAAAATATAATCAATAATGAAAAAAATAGAATTATTGAATTAATTATATATCATATCAATTACAAAAGGATGAGAAAAAGGAAGAAAGGAGATTTTTCTACCACTAAAGTACTAAACCTAAGAATTTTTTTTATTACCAAACACATCCCTAATAAAGAGAAAGGAAATTTTTAAAAAGAGAAGAAAAAATGAATTAAAGTGATGTGAATAAAGATAAAATAAATAATTTTTTAGATAAAAATAAGATGTAATAATTAAAAATATAAATAACGGTAATAAAATATAAAATTTTTGAGATAATCAATTATTACCCTAACAAAAGTAGAAGAAAGAAAAGAGATTTCTACTTTTTTTTATAATTACTAAAAAACAAGTTGGCATTTGAGCAAGCCCATCATCAGGATATCATGGTTCTTCAAAACTATTTTGGATCTTTGTATGTTGGAGTATTTTGATGAAGCTAGATTAACTTTTGAATAATTGTTTTAATTTTAGAATATGTTCAAATTTTATTGTATTTTAACTAGTTTCTTGGCTGATCTGACTATGATGCAAAATTCACCATACTCATGCAAAAACACTTAATAAAAGAATATGTTGAAATTATAGTATATTAAGTTGTGTATCTTATATTTTGCAATGTTTAGAAAGTTTACATATGTGAGATTAGCCTAAGTAAGTTTATATTGGAAAGTTCACTAGGGAAACTATATAATAATGTTTAAGTTAGAGATTTAATGAGAGGTTCTAGGGTTGAGATAGAGGAGCCATTATATAGATTTTAAGGTTTTACGAAATTAGAGAGGGGATTATTAGAGTGTGTTGATTGAGGATGGGGATTATGAGAGTGTATTAATTGGAGTGTGTCTCATTGTAACCTATTTTTCATAGTTGATTGATTATCTCTTTCTCATTATTTTTTCTTTTTAAGTTGAAGGATTTTTCCATATTAATCTTGTGCCTATTTGTGTGATTATTTGTACCTTTGATCCCTATGTATGATTTTGTGTTTATAATCATGATTCTAAAATTAGTATCGAAACTTCCTAAAAAGTGGTATTAGAGCTTATGGTTGACATATTGTCATCTAAGGTCATGGATTGGTGATTAGGGCCAATGATTTTAATAAAGATGAAAGGCAAGATCATGGGCAATAATAACTATTGAATTGTTGTTTGATGTTGATCTTGGGATAGATCATGATGACTATATCTAGTGCACAAAATTAGAAGCAAATCAGGGCTGTCAGTCTTAATGACAACAAGAAGAGGCAAATCTATGGTTAATGTGGTTGATTAGACAACTAGATTTGCGAATTGAGACATGTTGCTTGCATGAAACTCGTCAGATTTGCAGTTTGTAGACAATAATACCAATGTTGAGGATGATAAAAGCAAAAACAAAAAAAAGGGGTAGGCGGGTGTAATTAGCAGTTTAAGGTGAAGTTTTAGTGTTGCTATTGTTTTAGGTCTTTTCCTTGGCAACAACATGAGATGATACCAGTGGAGGTTGCTAATCAACGAGGACAAGATGAGGGGTGACGATGAGCGACAATGGGGAGTTATTGTTTTTCAAGCATTTGTAGTTTTTTTTTTCTATCCAAGTGGATGAAGTGAGGTGCCATCAATGGCTAGTTGGCATGATGTTGTAACATCAACAAGGAGGGAAAATGGTGTTTGTGTGACCATGGAGATTAGCAGCTGCAAAAATTGACATGAAGGAAGATAACAACGATAACATTTTTGCCTTTTTTGGTGATCAAAGATGGAGATTCGGTGAGGTAATGATTTATCAAAGTTCAAAATGGGGAGACAATATTGTTGATGGAGTTGATCAGCTGACGGATAGTAGACATTGGTGGTGCAAGGAGGCAATCATGGCTGCAATCATTGCTGCAATTAGGGTGTCTTCTTAATGAAGAAGATGTTGAGTTTTTGTGTCTTGTATTACGCAAAATTCTAATAGGTCCATATTTGTGAGATGGCTTAGGGAAGTCCATATAGGAAAGTCTGCTAGGGAAGCTATATAATGAAATTTTAGTTAGGAATTCAATAGAGATTCTAAGGTTGAGACAGGAGAGTCATTATGTAGATTCTAGGTTTTCCTAGAGAGGAATGAGAGAGGAGGTTATGAGAGTGTTAATTTGAGAATGTGTGTGAGGCATTTCATGGGCTGTGTGAGACATCTTGGGTGTATTTCTGTATCCTATTTTCATAATAAATTCTTGATATCTCTTCTATGATTTTTCCTTTCTAAGTTGAAGGGTTTACCAAATAAATTTTATACCTCTTATGTGTGTTAGAATATACCTTTGATATGTGTATGATCTTATATATAACGTCTCGCACACCCACCCTATGTATTTTCATCTCGCATTACTGTCACGCCCTGGCTTCCCACCGAGGTATTGTCCGCTTTGGGCCGCAGCCCGCACGGTTTTGTCCTCTGGGACTATCCCCTCGGGGCCTCCCCAAAAGGCGCCTCGATGGACTATCCAGAAGCCTCCACTTATAGCCCAGGACTCCCTTCCTTGGCTTTCCGATGTGGGAAGTGTCACAATTACCGGGACCGATGTTGGATACTAATATTTTTCTATCAACTCTCCATTTCTACTCAAATTCTACTAAAAATTTGGCAAAGTCTACCCTGAATTATTAGATCTACACTTGGAATACATCCTTTTAATATATAAAAACTAAATTGAATAATTATAAATAATTAATATTAACAACAACTCACACTCATACCCTTAGCTCTATCCTAAGACAAGAATGGATCATGATAACAATCACACAACTACAATGACAATTATATCACCATGACATGCTCATGCTATACAATCTATTCTTATTACAAAATTTTAATTAAACTTTTAATTTACAAAAGTATAACATGAAGGGATTCCAATCCCAATTTACCATTTCATAATCAAAATGTCTTCAAATCTAGATTATCAGTCCTAAACTATAGTTGAGATTTTTTACTTATCTTGTCAGCTAAAAAAAATAAAATAAAAAGGCGTGAGTCCAGACAACTCAGTAAGTAGGCAAAAGTATAAATCAATAATAAATCAAACCAACATATTCTAAACCATAACATGAGTAAAATATTACATTACTAATATATAAATTCATAAGGCTTAAATCCTTATTAATCCAACAAACTCTTTGTACCATTCAGGCATATAACATCACATTGTGCCATCTAGGCACCTTTCATCACACCCAGACCACTCTGGCCGCACCATAGCTATGCCATTCAAGCACCATATACAATTTCATTATATCGCATAAACATCATGGAATGTTTCACATTCAATCAATATATATTTACCAATATATAAAAAAATAACTAATCATGGGAGAATCAGTATCCCTATAAATCATCAATCTATACATACAACGATGGGATATTCTTTATTCTTCACATTCAGATATCCATACACAAGAATAATAATCATAGCACATAAATACTAGGGATACTCTCTATCCCCAATCTTCAAATGTTTGTTTCATGAAAGATATATTAATTGTATTAGGGAACATAGTATATCCCCTTCAATTCATGTATACATAATATTCATGGGATAATTCATATCCCATCATGTTCACACAATTATATTGTTAACACATAATACACATTAACTTTTAAAAAATATAGGATATTCACAATCCCTAAACAAAACATACAAATAAATAGGATATTCATATCCCTTTCTAGTCATCACATTCAATAAGAAGAGAAAGCCTACTTACCTTATTAATGAATCACTGTTCGATTTTTGAGCTCCATAATTTCCTAAGCTTCCTAGCTTTCTCTTATGTTCAATGTTCTGCACATAAGCCATTTTGACTAATATGTATTCAGTCAAGGAATTATATTTTCTAAAGGCTATTATTCATTCTATCATTCGGTTATACATTCTTTAGGTGCATAACTACACTCTACAATTAATCACCATGCTATTCATTTACAGTCACGACATGTCAATTCAATGAATTACATTAGCCATACACTTTAATCATTATAATCATATATTCAATGCAACATATTGACATTGGTTTCATAGTCAATCTCAGGCTATAACAATCACATCACTTCCCTCATTGAGGGATGTCATTAAAAATATGCTAAACACTACTTAATTTAGAGTTTCTCAATAAGTCATCATTTAAAAATCTTCATTTCTTATAACATTTACTTCACATATACTTTATTATCACTTAAACAATTTGTAACAACTCAATTAAGCTTTCATTATACTTTTAATGTAATCAATCCATGGTTTACATAGCCCATATAAAAAATTTCAATCAAGGCATGATAATAAACTTGATTTCACAAGTCCACCTCACCCCATATAAGTCTTAAAACATTATAGATCATGTATTCATCATTTCCCCCATAATTTCATACCTGAATCATGAAATTCTCCACAATTTTACTATTAACAAATTCCTAACTTATTCATGCTTAACAATTCTTATACCCAATTAAGTTCCAATACATTGCAATTAACTCATTAATCATCCCCCGACTCCCATGGTTTAGTAGTAAAATCTATCATCTTTCCTCAAAATCCCATTATGCATAAACCCTAGTTTAGGCAAAAATGCAAATTCGGTTCGGAAAAAGCTACTTATCATCAAATCTAAGCATGGCTAACGCTCATGAGTATGATTCCAAGTTCAAAACTCAAAGGATTTTTTTTTCAATTGCAAGAAGTCAGATTTTCTTCCATTACCCACCATTCAAAAATCAAAAACCCAAGCTAGGAGAGGTTCTTGAGTGATTACCTATCTAAATCCTCATGTTTTCTAACCAAATAAATAAGAAATGAAGCATAATGGAGTTAGGGGAAGAAGAACGATGTTGGGGATGAAGAACAAGAGAGAAATAGGGTAAAACAGGATGAAACTCAACTTAAAAGGTCACATTTTTTGGGTGCTATGATGGTCCAGCAAACCCAGTGCCATGTCACTCCCAAAAACCCATTTTCTAAGTTAGTGTTGCAGCATAGGATTTTAGTGCTGTAGCACTAACCTATTGCCTGACCAAAATAAGTTTTGTATTTTGGCCATATCTTTTTTGTATGATGTCAAAATTGAGTAATTCTTGGTTCATTAAAAAGATAATTTCAAGCTATAAAACTTTCATATTTATAACCATTTATGATTTAACCTCAAAATATAAGTAATTTAGCTATAATGCGATGTCATATGTTTTAACCCAATTTACAACTCTAAAGATATCTATAGTATTTTTAACTCTAACTTTCTCATGTGATGTTTAATTTATGTGATTCTTAATTCATTATTTGAGAATTTCAATGGATACAAATTTTATGTTGAATATTTTTTAATTTATTTATCAAATATGCCAAAAATTGGGTACAAGTGAAACCTATGTCATATTCAGTTTTATATTCTCATACACATAAATCGCGGCCTAAAAATTTTAAAATTTCTGCTAAATTCACATTCATTATACTCTTATCAATAATTCACAACACCTTCTATATTTTAACGCTTCAAGTATGATGTGAGATCTCACATTGCCCGGGTAAGGAAGGGAGTCCTCGGTTAAATATGTGAGGTTCGGTTACAAAAGTGTTATACATTTTGAGATAGGTGGCGGGACGGGCCTGCAGGGGAGTGGCTTTGGAAGGGACAAACTCGTGAGGCCGATGAGGTTCTTGCTAAGAATGCACTAGGCAAAGTAGACAATATGCATTATAGTGCCGGGTCGTTACAGTTGGTATTAGAGTCAATTCCCAATAGTCTACAGGGGTATATGCCATAAGGACATGACAACTCTAAGGAGGGGTGGATATGAGATCTCACATTGCCTGGGTGAGGAAGGATGTCTAGGGCTAAATATGTGATGCTCGGTTAAAAAGGTGTCACCCATTTTAGGGCAAGTGGCAAGAAAGGTCCGGAGGGGTGTAGTCCCGAAAGGGACAAATCCGTGAGACCGGTGGAGTTCCTGCTAAGGATGCACTAGACAAAGCGGACATTATGCACTATAGTGTTCGGTCATTACATTATATTTATGATCATGATCCTAAAATTGGTATTGAAGCTTCCATACTAGAAGATAATGCACTAAGTTTCAATACATGGTGGTGTACTAAAGTGGCACACATGTGGCTCAGATTTTGTGATCCCATTATAGGATTTTGCTGTTCCAAGTATCATTTTTTATATTTTTAAGTGTTACGAACACAACTGTGGGGTCAGATTTAGCAAATTATGCTTCAGTGGTGATGATTTGATGGTTTGTGCAAATTAATGGTGATTTGGCGATAATCAATGATCTTAAAGACAATTCTAGATGTTTTAAGGTGTTATGATTCTCTTGGACAACGCAGATAAGAGTAAATGATCCATAGTTGAGTGTGATCAAGATGGATCACGATGATTGAAGTTGATCAAGTTCCCATAGTTGAGTGTGATCAAGATGGATCACGATGATTGAAGTTGATCAAGTTCAATCTTGTTTGGTGCAATAGAGATTTGAGTAGATCTTAGTGGATTAGTTAAGTGATCATATTGTTTGATATTAATGGTGCACATTGATGGTTCATATGGAAGTAGCATAATGGACTTCACAAACAATTATGCTATAGATGTTGCATTTGTTAATTATATATCTAAGTGTGTAAGTTGCAGATGATGCACAATAAGCATAGAGGTTTGATATGATTTTTCTGTATTCTATAGTGGATAGTGGTTGTAAGTCTTAAGACTATGATCAACGGTTGATAGTGGATGAGTCCTATAACTATAATGACAGTGGACATGAGAGAACCTTAAAGTCCTAAGACTATGATAATTTAGAAAATGAATATAACAATGCAAATATGGTTTGATAATGAATGTGCGAATAAGTGCATGGTTAGTTGCACTAACATGTGGTGATATCCAAATTTGAATGTGTGCATTTTGGCATGAATGTAGTACGCAAAGCTGGTGAAACTAATGGACATATGGAGGAGTGTGGTTTGACATATATGTGAAAAGATGATGAGTATAAGGATAGGTAGAGCTCTTGTACTAATGTTGTTTAGGCGAACAAGAATTTTGTGATTAAAGCATTGCACATTGGTAGAAGTCATAGAGGCAACTGGATCTAACCAATCCATTGTGCGGGTAGTGATAATACAAGTAGTGTGTAGATGATGACCAATTGGGAAAAACAACATGGTTCATGGGTGAAGCTCTAGAAAGAGATAGGGAAGATGAATGAGATACTTATTGAGGGGTAGTCTTCTTCATCTCCGAGTATGGTGGTTTGATATCTTCGGATGCTACTAAATGAAAGAGATAGTGCCATGGGTTTCATAGTGGTGAGCCATGCTAGTGCAAGTATGGTGTATGACAACTTAACTGATGCAGATTAATTTGCATATAGGTGGTGGCATTAGTTTTATCTTCAAGAGTTGACTTGATGGCTATAGAATCTAAACCAATATGGAGATTTATTAGGTTTTGTGCCTTGTATTCTGCAAAGTTTAGTAAGTTTGAGCTTGCGAGATGGGCCTAATTTAGTTTGGAACATGGTTTGATAATATAGGTATATGTTTCGTTCTTGCGTGAAAATTCCATGAACTTACAGCACGACATTGAAAATTGAAGTGATCAATCACATTCCAATGTTTTTTCTTCGTTTTTCTTTTGTTGTCGCATTTAATTCAATAAGGGTTTGTCCATCCTCTACAACTGCATGCAATAGAAACGAGCAGTCCATTTAATTTCAAGGAAGATGACTAGAAATGTGTAGTCCATTTAAGGAACCAGGCATCCTGTGTTAGGGAAAAAGACATATTGGTAGAAAAGTGGGAGAGAAGCTGCTCATGGATCATGGTAGTTAGGCCAAAATATATACGTGTACGAACCCCCATCACGGAAAAAAAAATCTGACAGCATGGTCGTAGATGAAGTCCAGCGGTAGTTTGACTTAAACACCTACGTGCATTGACTATCTTCTCGCCTCCTTAATTACGTTTCTGTTTGAAACACCTACGTGCATTGACTATCTTCACGTCCCCTTAATTACATTTCTGTCTCACCCAAAAGTTTTTCTTTTTTATTTATTTTCCTATCATTAAAAAGCTAATTTGTTTTCCTTAATTGACTTTATAACTAGCGTATTTCTTGCAATATTGATATTATTTTTCATCCATTTTAGAAAAAAGAAATTTCATTTTGGCTTGATAGGTTGCTCAAGTAGAAAAAGAAAATTAAGGTGATATTCGGGAATGAAAAAAATAAAAAAGTTGAATAATTTTTCATATGTTTTATATACCTTTTAATTTAATTTAATATTTTACTTATTCATTAGCACTGGGGCATAAATTAAGTCGAGTTGACTTGGGTTGGGGTTAAGCTAACCCTAAACTTATTTATAAAATATCAACTCAATCCTAATCCTAATCTTATTTTTAAAACTCTAACCCAATCCTAAATCAGCCCTAAGAACATTGGATCAGTTTCGTGTTGAATTTAGGTTTACCAGTGTGGTTAAAAAGTTAAGTTAATATTCTAAACTTGATAAATTTTTATTTTAAATTTATTTTGAATAAATATTTTATGGTAATTAAAATAAAAATTTTAATTTTAATATTATTAAAATATTATTTCTACAAGAATTTTTTATGTTTTCATATAAAAAATGTTCATATATATATATATATCACCTATGCTGTTCTAAACAAATCATGATTGAATTACCAAAATTCATAATCTAAAAAGAAAAAATAAAACTTATATTTTGCCAAGACCTCTTATCTCAACCTTAGTTACAAAAATAAACCAACACTTAATAGAAAGTAACCAAATACATTAAAAAAAAATAAAAAAATCAAACTATTATTTATATTTTATGATTGCAGTTAGTTTTAAAATTTTATTTCAAATTCTAACTATATAACATAAAATAACTTATATATAAGTACTTTTTAAAATTTTTTGTATATAATAGCTTTTAACCTTTTATTCTTTTCTATAATATATATATATATATATGTGTGTGTGTGTGTGTATGTGTATGTATGTGTGTATATATCAAATCAGATTGAATTAAATTTGGGTTACCAAAGACCTAATCTACACTAATCCTATTTTAGAAATTAGGTCTGATTCAACCTTATTTATATAACTGGATCCTCCATATTTCTCAACTAACCTATTTTTGGGTTGGGTTAGTAGGTTTGGGTTGAACCCAACCCTACTTACGACCTGAATTAGTACTATTTTTTCTTATTATTATATATTAAATAATTAATAATTAATAATAAATTTTAGAAATTTTAAAATTCCATATAATAAAAATCACTAATTCGGGGGCTTCAATTCTCTTGATGCAACTGCGATATTTAGTGAATTGGGATGGGTGGATGGATTTCCAACGCTAAGACGACGTAAAAAAAGTCCACCAACCCATTAATCCGCAAATGGCAAGAATCAAAGAAGCTGATGGGGCAGCTGGTGAAAGGTGAAGGAAGCATTAAGAGGGCCCAAACTCTAAAGTCAAGTCAAGTCAACAACTAATTAATTAAATTCCGTGGGTACCATTTGAGCCCTGTTTTCCAAGTTATAACGCGGCTGCCTGGCCACCATGCACCTGTCTCAATGCATCTAGCAACCCCAAGGTTGACTGGCTAGCGCGTGGTTGAACTGTTGAAGACCAAGCTAGCAGCTGAGATCAAGAGTCAATGTTGTACGGCCGTCGAGTTAATCCCAAGTTATTTTAAATATAATTCATTTTTTGATATCAAAAGTCGTTCAAATATGACAGTCGGTGGTCATATTAAATGAATATTATAAAATTTAAATATTTATCATAAAAATCGGAACAACATCTATTTTTTTGAGTATGAAAATTTTATTATCCATTTATCTAGTTAAAATATGATTTAGTGGTTAAGATGATTTTATTTTTATTCCAACTGTAGAAAATCCACTTTAAAATTTTCTTCAGCGGCTCAAAGTGAGAGGGATTCTAGCGCCCTTTAATGCCTATAAACTTTGAATCTTGTGAGGATGAGGAAAGATTCTTCTCTTTTTCTTGGTGATTAGAAGGAGAAGATCCAATAAATTATGGGTACGAAAGTTAAGGAATATATCAATCATGTACGTCAATGATATCATAAAAGAACCTCACTAGTATATAATGGGATTTCTAAAAATTTTTACAGAATTTTTAAAGTTCTTCGATTGGACCAGATCTTCTATGGAGTCTTTTATTTTGGATGATAAGATCTTTATGTTTTTTATAGTAATCTTTAAGATCTCCATAACTTGTGAGAACAAATAATTAGGATTTCACTAGCATTTTCACCGTTGGGATGTAAATTATTGGGTTAGGTTGCGTCGTGTTTCACGTTAACTCTACATTATTTGTTCTCTAACATACTTTTAAGGATTTATTTGAATAGGTGTAAAAGTGACCGAAAAAAAGAAGATATAAATGATATAAATATGTAAGTATTCATGAGAAAAAATGAAATTTGGTGGTATATAACGAAATGTCCGCATTGGTAAGTATGTTATATTCTTACTAACAATTCTGAAAACTGTAAGTAATAACATTTTATACTGACATTTTGTCAACTATCACCAAAAACAACCTTACTATATGGCAATTTTGGCATGGTATCCATGTCCAAGCTTGCATCTTTCTTGGGTTGTGATCACCTCCAGGCAGAGCTCAGAATCTCAGGATTTCACTACCTTCTGTTGCTCCCTCAAGGAGATTAAAATGCTGTTGTGATACATGACGCTCCTGAATCCAATCCGCTAAATCGTCCGCAACTCTTCCTGCAAAAATCTAGCCACTGTTTTGCTTAATTTTAGATCTGAGCCATCTGAACTTTGTGTGTGTGAAGCTTTATCTAAAAATCAAGTAAAAGGAGCCAAATAATAAATAGGAAGAACAAATTTCTGTTTAATTTATTGTTGTTTACATACGAGACACCTCGCATACATTTGATAACAAACCACACTAGAAAGGTTTTCTGCGAGTATACTTTTTTTTTGGTAACTAAAAACACTGATGTCTATGTCTAAATTGAACTCAACTGCACTATACATAGTGCCCACTTTGCTGTCTTGAGCAATGGCTACTCACTGCCACGGAATATTTTTATTCTTTTTTCTTATGTCTTTTTATGACCCATGGATATAAAGTTCAATCTTCCCATATCCTAAGTATTTTTGAGGGAAAGCAGCATCTGATATTGATCAAACAATTTGAACCACTGCAACATCACTTCCTGGATTTCATTGCCATTAAGTTCGAGTGTCACAAGATGCAAATGTACTTTATCAGGCCATGAGTAAGAAATGATCTTAGAAAGATGGGAATAATGTCAATCATAATGTGAATAAAAAACAAATAAAATAGGCTTCTTAATTGAAAAGAACATAATGATGGGAGAAGATAGTGTTGCTAAGATAAGTACATGCCACATGAAAGGTGAAAATTTGGATTTCTTTAGGTAAAGCAATTCTTTCTAGACAACTTAAGCTTCTTGAAAAGTTGGTCTGTATTTTTTTTGTTTTTCATTTTGAAAGAAATTGAAAAATGAAATTTGTTTATAGCTTTTCAAGATCTAGGCAAAAGATTCTAGGAAGGAAGAATGACATTTTATTAGACAGCCATAACTTTTGGTTGAAATTTTATTACACTAGTTGCAGTACTTTGTTATTTTGTTTTTCAAGATTTAGAATTATAATGGGATAGATATTTGCTGCCCCAGTTTTTTTAATAAAATAAAAGGTAGACTTAGTATTGCAGATTTTCTTATTCTTTAAGAAAAGGCATACTAGGGCGTGTTGGACAAGACCAAAAGGCTTACATGTCAACGGGCTGAGAGTTGGGTGATTGAGATGGTAGCATTGGATGTAGATGATGTAGAGGCAGACGTATCCCTGAGAGCTCGATTTTGACGTTTGTTTGTAGCGCCTATGAAAGCAGGTCTGCTCAGGTTAAACCCTGGATCAGCTTGGCTCAGCAGCATAACCACAACCTGCGACATGGTTGGCCTTGAAGCAGGTGCCTGGGTGCACATGAGGCCTATCTGTATAACTTTCTTCACTTGATCTGTGCTATATTGGCTGAGATCTAGGCTCTGGTCCACCAACTCCATCAGTGAATCCTCTTCGTGTAGCCTCCATGCCTGGAAAAGAACAATGGCTTTTAATTACTGCAGGGAAGGCAGACCACACGTTTACAATAGGCTTACTATGCATATTTAAATATAACATGCTTATGTTACATTACAGAGGTTTTGAAAAAACAGATGCATAACACTGTTGGATAGAAGTACCAAAGCAAAGACTAAGGTGGAGCACAATGGTGAATTCTTCCTGAGTTTAATTTGCTAACATCAGTATATAATGTTAATCGAAAGCTGCTGCATATTTCTTATCTGCATTTTCTGGTACCTATTGATCAGAAGCCACATATTGAGCATAGAGATTTACAAGATAAGAACCTGCCAGATGTGAGGACTTGGATTGTTCTTGCTTGTGCCATTTTGCGACCTATTCATGATACTAATGAATGTTTGCGAAGTATGCGAGCGATTGGGCAATCCAAGCAATTCTTATCACTGCCCAAATGCACAGTTCTGTAGATAGATGGTGTTTTGTCATATTTGTCCCATCACAGGCATGAGCAGTTATATCCACTTTCCTTCTTCGATGAGTGGTATAATAGTTAGCCTGTTTGAGGGATTGCAGCCTCAGCTGAAGAACAGAATGTTCTAGGTACTGCCATTGTCATGGTCAAAGTCAACTCCTAGTTATTTGAGGTTGACAGACAATGAAAACCAGAAGTGTTTTTTTTATACGATAACAATTACCCATTCAAGAAGATACTGCACAACAGGTTCAGTCTTTATGTCATTACTCCTCCGACCGCTTATGATTTCCAGAATGACCATGCCATAGCTGTATGTGTCAGCCTTCTCAGATAACTGCCCATGAAGCGCATATTCAGGTGCTGTGTAACCCCTGTTCAATGAGATCAAATGTAGAATAGATGAATCAGCTCATCTAACAATGAATTGTTTTGTTCATTATTTTTTTATCTATTCTATCAAGATAAAAAGAGAAGAAAGATAAAGACTCAAGCAACAGAACTGAGACAACTTGCATTTGGACTTACAGGGTTCCAGCAACTCTGGTGCTGAGGTGGCTCCAGTCATCTGGCAGAAGCTTAGCCAGCCCAAAATCTGCAATTCTAGGCTGTAACTCATCGTCAAGCAGTATGTTACTGGATTTAATATCTCGGTGTATAATACAGACATGGAACTCCTCATGCATGTATGCAAGGCCACGAGCCATGCCGACTATTATATCAAATCGCTGCTTCCAGTTCAGGGTGCCTTGTTTATCATCTGTGAGGAATAACCATGGAAATGTATCCAATCCAATGAGTAAAAAATAACAAGGACACTCCCGAAAACAACACATAATTGTCCGTGCTCTAAAGTTTTAAGTGCAGTGAAGAGTCTATGCAATTCCAAGTATGGAAAGTTCTTCCCAAAGAAAAAAATGATATGAAAATTGATACCACAGAAAATAACAAGTGTGGCAATTGATACTGGTTAGAGGTGGAACCCTCAGTCAAATAAGATTTTGAAATTGTTTCATACTACATGGGTATCAAATGCATTAGTTAATTTGCCGAAGAAAAATGTCAAAAAACAAGTTCAACAGACAAGTTTCACTGACATATATGAGTTGGAGGCATGAAACAGTTCTAATGGTTTAGCATATCAAACTTGACACGCTTAGAAAATTCGTGAGTTTTTGAGAATTAGTTGGGCTCTAATGAATAATGATTGATGGAAAAGCTAGAACCATGTCACGCATTAAAGAAAAAAGGTGAGTTATAATTGCCAATTGAATTTGTAGCAATGTTTGAAAGAGTGTAATACCAAAGAGGAATTTGTCAAGGCTGCCATTTGCCATGTATTCATAAACTAGAAGCAGTTCTGGCCCGGTATTGCAGCAACCAAGCAAACGAACAAGGTTTCGATGGTGGATGTTACTTATAAGCTTCACTTCACTATTGAAATCTTCCTCTGCTCTGCCGGATTGGCGTATTGTGAGTTTCTTAACGGCTACTGTTTTTCCATTTTTCATAACACCCTGCCATGGATGGACAAATTTGATTCTCTTATAAGACAATAAATGAAGTTTAAGTGAAAAATGGGAAAAGCTTCTCTCCATGAGGGGAAAAAAATTCTCTTTCTGTGTGACACATTCAGTTATCCAACAATCGGTAAATGCATTCAACCCCCAAATAGCAGCGGCTTACCTTGTATACACTTCCAAAACCACCTTCTCCTAGTTTATTTTCTTCACTGAAATTTGCTGTTGAGGATTTAAGATCTCTGTATTGGAAATTCATTGGGCCACGCAGTTCAGTTGCCCTCAGTATGCCTCCTACAGGTCCAATGAAGTGACAGAATATTGTTACTAAAATATTTTCCAGGTGTTAATTTCTTTGTAAACAAACTTATGTGTAATTTCTCATTCCCAATAAAATCCTCAGATAGAATTCATTCAGTACTATTCTTAGACTTAAACGAGGCATTTGAATTTCCTTAGTCTAAGATGTGAAATGCTAATTAGCTTAGTAATTGAAAAGGACAAGGAACAGAAAACAGAGCGATGCTAGTGCAGTTAATTCTTTACCATTCTGTGCCGTATCCACCTCTTTCCTTGATTGAAACATTGCAAAAAGAAGAATAAGTGCCATGATAAAAGCAGCTGCTCCAACACTACCTCCAATTATAGCTTTTTTATTGCTCGAGGCTCCTGAAAATGATGGATTTTATCCTTGAGAAAGTTCTAACCCATCAATCTATAAATATAAATATAAAATTGAGTGGAGATGGGATAGTTTGAGAAATTTCTCTTGCATCGTTGTCTTTAAATTAATCCAAGGAAAAGAAATCATGGATTAAATTCACCTTTTTTCAGGAAAGATGCAAGATCCGTTGCATGATCCTCCCTAAAGAACGCTTCGTCAGAATACCTCAAGAAACATCCAGCATCCATGGCCCGCCCATCAGCAAATGGAAGACAGCCCCCTATATTCTGATATGCTTCCCTCAAGCATGCCTTACACCCATTCTCACCCACCGTTGGCAAGCACTGGGCCACTCCGTAGACTGTGCTGCCCGTCATGATTTCCCTTTTGGCTGCGGCAAAAAACCCATCAATCCTCGGTGTTGCAGCACAAAGCTCCGTCAAAAAATCTCTAGCAGACCCGCCGAAGTCGTTGCCACCGGCCGTTCTGGACCCACAAGACACCTTGCTGCCTGGCTGCGCCGCCTGGTCATAGAATTCCTGGTACTCATACCGGAGGAAGCACCCATCGTAGATAGTGCGGGCTCCACTGGCATCTGGGCAGCTGACTTGGAGGTGGCGTGCGGCGGTGGAGAAGCAGGCGATGCAGTCAGCATCAGAGAGATATCGTCGGCACTGGGCAACGCCGTATACATCTTCGATTGTGTGGTTTACATAGGCCGTGGCAAAACCAGTGTTGTTGAGACGGGAACGGAGATGTGAAAAGAGGGAATTGAGGTTGGAGGCGAGGATGGAAGGATTGGAGGCGTTGTAGCTGTTGCAGTCGGTCAAGAGCTCGTGGGTTTGGGGATCTGAAGAAGCAGGATTGGAGAAGAGGAGAAGAGAAATTACGGACAGTAGAAGAAGAAAGATTGTAAAATTCATGTTTTAAGGGATGAATTTCAGACAGATTGCATTTTGCGGGGCTACTGTTTGCTACTTTGTTTTGAGCTGCAGGGAGAAAATTAACAGCACCCCACTGTCCTGACTCTTGCGGCTTGCGGCTGGCGGGTCACAGTAGAAAACGAAAAACGGAAAAGTAGAAGGGAAGAAATGCGGGAGCAGGTTATAGCCGTGCGCTCGCACGATTTTGGGCACATGGGTGCAACTCACGTTCGTTACAAGCCTGTATTTTTTCTGGGTGGATGGATTGAAACCTTGGAAAACGATCTTACAGTAATTTTGTGATGAAAATTTCTAAACAAATGATCGGTTTAGATTATGATAATATATAGTTAAGATTAAAAAATTCTTAATTGGAGACTAAGACAACCTATAAAATTATCTTATTTAAGGGTAAAAATGCACCCGTTAAAATTATTTTCATGATTATGTCCTAAGTAAGCATCTAGTTAAGATAATTTTTAAATCTGAGCTAAACTAATGGTGTGAACCAATTTTATCAAAATCAGACTAAATTGACCTATTCGAATTGATCGAATGGATTTAGCCTAATTCAGTTCAATAATTAAGTTTTTAATAAAATAAAAGAAAGAATTAAAGTAATACAACATTATAAAAAATATTTATATATTTAGATTTTTCAAAATCATATTGTATAATTTTTTAAAAAATAAAAAATGGTTCATTTGGTTTAATCGGCCATCTTGCTGGTTCAACCACCTTTTTGTTCTGATAACATTAGTGTTAACTATTGTAATGCCCCACCCTCTCGAGGCTGTTACTTTCCTTTTCACCGCACATGTATCATAAGTACATATACACTTTCCCACATCTAGGGTGGGATTTCTCTAATACCATTTTTTTAATTTACCTAATTTTTATAGAAAATCAAACAAAACCTCTCCTAAAAATGGAGCTGTCCACCTAAGGTATAAACATTCAACATTCATCATAATACAATATTTTAATAAAACCATAAAATAAGAATTAAAACACTCCATAATTTCTCCATACATCCACACAACACTCCTAACTTCACAGGCTCCTTTCAGCACTTAGCACTTGTATCAAACCATAATGGCATTATACCCTAAGAGAATATTATATACACATCATCTACTAAGATATGCCAATGCTTCACTGTATACATGATTTGAATTCTTTAAATTACAATCACACCATTTTACAATTACACACCAATACAAAATGGGATTTCCATCCCTATATACAATCATACCACAAAGGTCTTCAGTCTCCCCCATAAATCTTTTGCTTTTCCTATCAAGTAAAAACTTAAATAAGAAAACGTGAGTCCGGGCAACTTAGTAAGTAGGCAGAAATATAAAATAATAATAATAAATCAAAATTGATCAATATACATGTTCTCATCAAAACATGAATACAACTATTACAACATGAAGATAGGTCCAGGAGGCTCGAATCCTCCTTAATTCATTACAATACTTTCTGCCTTTCAGGCATTACAATCATATTATCTCAGGTGTCATTCAGACATCACACATCGACACTATGCCCTATAGGCATAACCTCATGACCATGCCATTCAGGCACTACATATGATGCATGGAATGCACCCCATTCCATTCCTATATATGTTCATAGATGATATAACAGGAATAAAACTTATGGGATAAACTCTTTCCCCATTTATTCATACAAATATTACTTTAAATATAATAAGGGAATATACATCATTCCTTATCAATTTACCAATCCATATTATCCTAAAACATACTCAAACACAGAATAATTACTATCCTTATTAATCAAACATGCATAACCTTATGCATATCATATTCATAATCATATATAAATTCATTTATATATATAATAATGAGATATTTCAATCCCTTGTATTCAGTGATCATAAACAATTAAACATCGACATTAAATTAATACAGGATATCCATAATCTCTCATCCAAAACATACATGCTTGGAACAAACGTGGGATAAACACTATCCCCATCTATTCATTTAAGTCATACAAGGGGCGCCTACGTACCTTAAACCTTTAAATCCAAACCACTTTCCTTTGGCTCATTCTTTTTATCATTCTTAGATTATCCTATATAGGGCCACAATGCCAATTATAATACATCATTTATAGTCATTCTCAGGCTATAATCATCAAACATATGATAAATATTAGTTAACTTAGGTTTTCTTCATGATTATTGTCAGAAACCTTCTTGCTTAACATGTTTATCTGGCACTTTACATGAATAACATCCAAATAAAATCTAAACAACTCAATTAAGCTTTTAGGCTATTTAATTCATGGCTTACATAGCCTATACTTCAAAATTTTTAATTTTTACTATGCATAAAACCCTAAAAGCACGAAAATCCAAATTTCAGTTGGGGAACTATAATTCAACAAGTCCGAATTAGTCTATTCATGATCTAAAACATACTAATTATGTCATTAATCATTTAGTCCATGATAATTTTAACAAAAATCATAAAATTCCTAAATTTCACTATTCATGAAAACCCTAGCTTTGCCGAATCTCAAATTTCTGCCAAATCCTGGTAATCATTATATTAAATCATTTTTCTCATGAATTCTACGTTAGATCTATCATTTTTCTCCAAAATTTCCAAATTCTCAAAACCCTAACTTAAGAAAATCTATAATAAGGAGGGAAAAGCCAACTTACCAAGCAATCCACACTTTCTCTCGTGGACATAAATCCAAGCCCAAAACTCTAGTTAGCACCGTCCATTTGGGAGAAATCTCATGTTTCTTTCATTTTTTCCATTTTTCACAGTTCAAATTGCTCCAACTTGGGTCTAAAAGCAAGATCACTTGATTTACTAGCTAGGCATGATGATTTTCTAGTTAAAATGGCTTGAGATTAGGGCATAAAAGGGGAAGAAATGGGAATGACTTAAGAAAACAAGACGAAAAATATTTGTCGAAAAGTCAAAAAATGACTTAAATCATCAACCAACACTACGACATCAAATCCACTCTACGGTGTGGAAAAATCTGCAAGCCACCGCCCCTTTCTTCAGTCCGACGCCGTGGCGTCCTTTGCTCTGGGCAATTTATGAGCAATTTTCATAAATTGGCCGTAATTTTTTCATATGATGTTGGATTCAGGTGATTTTAGATGCATTGCCAAGATAATTTCAAGATCTATAACTTTCATGTTGATCACATTTTCTAATTAAGTTTTAAAATATGATTAATTTTTCTATAAAGTAACACCTTTTGTTTTAACCCAATTTAAGACTCCAGAAACAACCATAGTATTTTCGCTATAACTTTTTCATATGATGTCTGATTCATGTTATTCTTGATTCATTGTAAGCTAAATTTAAAAGATACAACTTTTATGTTAGACACATTTTCTAAATCATTCAAATTATGTGCCAAAAATTGTATACAAGTCACACCTATATCATTTTTAGCCTCATGTTCTTATACAATTGTGCTCAAAATATAAATTAAATTCAAAATTTCTCTTCATTTTTAATACTTAATAACACTATAATGTGATCAAACACATAATTACCCAAAATTAACACCCTCAAGTGTTACAACTATATAGTAAATAAATTGAATTTAACATATGTATCACCATGGCTCTAAAACAACTATTTGTATGAAAATTTTCTGGTATGTTATCTTGGAATCATCTATGGAATATCAACTTCTCTTCTACAAAGCATCTAAATGACCCCATAATTCATGAAATTAAATATTCAAAACTATTACATCCTTTGAAGTGTTGATTAGATTTGTGATGAAGAGTTAAATAAATATAAGTTATCATTCCATTTGAAATTCAAACCTAACCCAAACGAGGCACAAATTGGATCCAATCTATTAATGGTTGGGCTATCCAGCATAATAAACAAACAAAACCTTACTTCCATGGGTTGGGTTGGATCCAAGAAGAATAAAGCATGCATCGAGCAGATGGGTTGTCTAATGACTCACTCTTATTTTGTGTTACAGTTCCGTAGATGACTTTTCTGTCTAATAACTCAAGCCATTCATGAGAGTTAGACAACCCAGCTACAACTCACAAACTACTATATGGAAGTAAAGCTGATTTTATAGAAACATTAACAAAGGCAATCTTCTCTCCACAACCATAGTTACATTACATGGTTAAGCAAAGCCATTTTTATAACCACAAGAGCAACCCTTGCAAGCTTGTTGGGGTCTACATTGAGTAGCCTGTTACCCCTCATCCTGAACACTCACTTAAAACCTCACCCAACTTAGACCACTTTAAGTTTCTGCCTTTAAATCGCAATACACAAACATATGATCCCCAACAATTCTCAGCATTAGAAGCACAGAATCCATATTTCACAGAATATCCAGCACTCAGAATCCATATTTCACAGACTTAGTCTTTCTTCCATGTGTCTAAGGATAAGTATTTTTGTCTTCAACCTTTATCCAACTTGACTGATAAAAATCTCTAATAAACTCAATTATGCGATCAAAATAAGATTGTGTGTGAAAATCAAAATAGAGAGAACCATGCTAAAATTAACAGAACATATAAAGTAGTTGGATAGTCATGCATCTATCTTCTGACGCTCATAGGGAAGTCATGAATTATAGCCTTGGTAATCTGTAAGGCCTTGGAAATTTAACAATTGTAAATTTTCACTATCATAAAGTTTCGATAATTTTTTCAATGCGGCATACTGTAAAATTGAATTATTAATTAACATATATTAATTAATAATTAATAGGTAAAGAAAAATTAAAAATTATATGTGAAAAACTAAAAAACCAAGTTGTTGGTAATTTTTAAAAAATTTCAATTTAATCAAATTTAATTAAAAAATAAATAATAAAATTATAGAAATAATAGGTGAGAAATTGATTTGCGCATATGGTATATTAAATGGATGACTCACATGTATAAAGAATGATAATTTGATGGCATTTTAAAAATTTAAGAGAGTGAATGTGCACGGAGTGGATGGAGCATAGATTACCAAAATAAAAAAAATAATATAAAAAGTGTATTTTTGCAATTCCCATCCCATTTCCATCGTCCTCATCTCATTGCCTATGCTAGCCAACATAAACCCTCTTTCCCTATCATCCCAATTTTTTATTTTAAATTTTGCTTCAAGTGATCCATAGTAAATGTTGATTCAAGTAATTATGGACTATAGGATGTATTGAATCTTGAGATCAAGAAGTGACAGTCACCCAAACATGGTGAAATATTGCTGATCAGTGGGACCCATCAAAGGAATTTAAAGATTAAGATAAGTATTTAATCTAATTTAAATAATGATGATGTTTATGAAAGAATGTAATACAAAAGTTGATTTATCTTCAATGAATTTCAAACCCTAATTCAAGGGGGTTTACTGAAAATTTTAATAGAGAATTAAGGCTTCATTAGAGAGTATAAATTAGAGTATGACGGATACAAATTACTCAATTAATTAAGATAAGCAGGTAGTTGTTTTAAGTTATTTTAAGTTCAATTTGATTTCTTTAAATAATTACGATATGGGTATTTGTAATCCAAAATTTTTATATATGAGTTATATGATTTTAAACATGAATTATCTACCCCATGCAATTATAATTAATGTATTATATTATCATAAATTAAATTATATTAAAAATAATAGAATTTGGATGAACATTGCACAGACTGAATACCTTACCAAGTACCCCACTTAAGGTTGATTAAAAACTAATTTAGTAAAGTTATTTTAAAAAAATAAAAATATGAGGTTAAAATATATATAATTGAATACTATAATATCAAATTTTATGAACAAATTTTACCGTTTGACCCCTCAAAAAATATAAATATTAAATACCCTGAAAATAAGATACTGATAGCGTCCCACCCATTTGAAATTTTGCTTTATTTTTAATATTTTCATTTTAATTTAATTTTAGCATAAATTTTCACTAAAATCTTATTATATTATGTATAATTTACTTAAAAATTTTGAGGGTCAAAAGATATGTATTATTTTGTTAAATATTTTTTCTTTATATTTTCATATTTTAATTTTAAATTGATCAATTTACATTATTTTGACCTAAAATTTGGAAAAAATATTTTTCATATTATTTAAAATAAGCAAAAATATTTTCATATCGATTAGATATTTATAAATTAGTAAATTAAAATTTTATTTTAGAAATTATGTGTGTGCATTCTACGCCCCCGAGATGCCAGTAAATTTTATTTTTGGCGCCTAATTGGCGTAGAGCTCAGTGTGGCTCATATATGTATTTTATGATGGTCATAGGGTCAACTTGTGTCCGCCATATTGGGAGTAGCATAGTTGGCCAGTGAGCGGGTTGTGTAAGAGTTGGCACTACCGGTTATTGCTATTGGCCTGGATGGCCTAATTGCTATGATTGGCCTGAGTAACTTATGTAGGCGTGTTTATGGAGAACTAGTACTCTTTTGAGGTGATGAGGGTGGGGCGCCACTAAATACAACAGTATAGTTGTGTGGGCCTGGTAGGCTTCTAGCCGGGAGTGCCAAGATGAACCTGACGCGATAAAGAGTGAAAGTGTATTATTCTAGTTTGTGTGCCTCTTGGGGAGGAGTGTGTGGGTAGTTGAGGAGAGTGTGAATAGTTAAGGAGTGTGTAGATGATTGTTGAGTATATGGATGATGGTGGAGCCGTGTACTAGTATAAGAGGTAATCGTGGATTGGCAGATAAAAGGGGGCAGTATGACATGTCGGTATTCGATCCAATATTGACTTGTTAATTATGTATACAATATCATTATAAGTACGTTTATGAAATAAGTAATGAGATGTTAACATTAAAATCTTAATGAACCTAGTCATTGATTGACTATGACATCCTGCATATGACATAGCATGTTTTGCTTGGTTGTATTATTGTTTATTGCTCTGTTTGCCATTATTTATTATATTATTTACAATCATGTTTTTCCGTTTACTTGCTTACTGAGTTCTGTTTTTATTTAAATTTTTAGCTGTCAGGTCGGAGAATGGAGCCCAACAGGGTATTGAGTCTCATGACAGGGCTAGGCCGTGACACCAGTAAAGGCTTTACTCCTTTTCATGATGTATGATAATGTATATTATTGGATGGATTTTGGATATATATTAAATATGTATCATTAATTAGTTTTACAGCATGTCATTTTATGATGTGGATGTATATGATTTGATAGTTAGGGTAAAGTGTACCCCAACCTTGGTTTGTGGGTGTTGTAGTGATGTATGTAATAGAGGTAACAGTCATATAGTTTGTGCAGAAAATAATAGGGCTTAGAGGCGGCCATATTATATTTGCATAATTGAAGGTATTTGTTATGTAATTATTGTGATTTAGCATATTATATACAAGACAATGGTGGTAAATCAGGGGAGACTGTCATAATTTCCTCTGAATTTACCACTAGTGATGCTCCAGGAAGGAGGGACGTTACATAATCTAATCCATTGTCTATTAATTAGGGAGTGCATGGTTAGAAGCATGAAGAAGAGGATAAGTTATCATAATCTTATCCTTCTTTTCTTGACAGGGCATTTACTTTCTCCCAATAATTGTATTTTTTCTCATCATGTCCCAATATTTTAAATCATTACCCAGTATGCTTAGTACATCATTTCTGCCTATCCATCTCATCCTTGCTCATTCCTTTTCTATTCACTCTAATATGAGCAAATATCTTGGGAATAATCATATACAGTGACTGACTGTAACACCACCAATCACAAGACCGAGCAATGGGGAATCAAACCTAATTGGCAATATTTTAAGTGATCCATACAGAGCAGGTCAGCCAGGGGATTAAGAGTCGGATAATGGATGGTTCAAAAGAGGCCTGCATTTTAAGCATTAAATGGGTCATTTTGAGCTGACAAACCCAGGCAATATTTGAACCATTGTTAGAAGATTACAACTGAAGATAGCAAGTTTAGAGAAGTTGAAATTTGAGAATTACCAGTTTGCTACGGTCTTGCTTTATGCTTGGGATTTTTCGATGTGTTTTTTTGATGTCGTGGGTGGTGCTATCGCAATCTTTCCTTTGTCAATAAGATCTTGAGCAACATGCTTTAGTTTTAAGCAATTTTCAGTTGAATGCCCCTGTACTTGATGAAATTTACAATGTGAATTAGCATCATAGGACTTGGATTGAGGATTTAATGGTGTAGGCTGCAAAGGGGTGAGCAGGCCCTTTTTCAATAGGAGTGCTAAGATGGAACTGTAAGACTGCCCGATAAGTATGAAACCCTTTTGAGGCATACGACTCCCTGCCTGTCTCCCTTGTAGCACAATGGGAGATGACTGATGAGAAAACGGGGGAGGTGGGCTTGAATCCTTCGAAGCAGATGGAGTTGCAGCATTTTCTTCTTCCTCCCCATCTTTCTTTTCATCACAATTTTCTTTTGTCGCACTAGAAATGGACGGCCAAGGGTCTATAATTTCATTTTTTATTCCATTCTCTATTCTAGAGCCCATTTGAATCAGCTTTGGGAATTCTGTGAAGTGGAATGGCATTAGATATCCAGAAATACCAGGCTGAGCTGATTGCTTGACCATCTTAATTTGTTCTTCGAAGTTCCTCGTCTAGAATCCGTGCTGCCGATAACCTCCAACGGTAGACATAATCGCTGAAACTCTCATCATATCCTTGTCTCAAAGACATCAAATCAACTTTCTCAGGGTTATCGGCTATGAGAGTACAATAAGAACAGCTGAATACCACTGACAACTTCTCCCATGATTTAAGTGAGCAGTGATCTTGAGACACAAACCATCTGAAGGCACCACCTGTGAGGCTCTTATGGAATAAACAGACGAGTGCCTCCTCATCCAATCCAAGTCCATGAAGTTCTCTTCGATAAACGCTGAGATGATCAATGGGGCAATCTTTCCCGCAGTATTTTTTGAATTTGGGAACCTTAAAATCATTGGAAAGGCGGAATTCAGGGAAGAAACACCAGTCCTCATATCGAGCAGCATCTTGTTTCTCCATCAGAGATGCATCTATACCGTAAGAATATATGCTAATAGATATCTGTGACAAGTATTCCCATGAATCACGCCAAAACTCCATCAATACAGGCAAACCATGTCAGCACAGGGCCTGAGAGACTCCTGTAGAACAGAGACGCTAGCACCTTCTCATCCGCCCCTTGCTGGCAAAGTTCCTGACAATATGCAAATAGATGGGCTACTGGGCACCCTAGCCCATTGTATTTTCAAAACTGGGAACCTTGAACTGATCAGAAGAAGAAAATCTGGGAACAAACGCATGTCTGCAGGTCGAGTGGCATCGCGTTTCTGCCTCAGACTCGTATCAGAATTGAAAGAATATCTATCCATAAATAACTCTACTAGGCATTCCCACGGCGTCAGAGAGTGGTCAGCTACAGATACAAACCATGTCAATACAGTACCAGCGAGACTCCTGTAGAACAGAAAGAGCAATGCCTCATCATTCGCCCCAAGTTGGCGGAGATCCTCACAATAAGCAAGCATATGTGTGATTGGGCAACCGTTTCCATCGTATTTTGAAAATTCAAAGGCATTCAACTTATCAGGAAGTTGGAAATTTAGTAAGAAACGGAAATCGCCGTATGGAGTCCTGTTCCATTTCGCAACCATACTGGCATCAGAATTGAAACGAAATCGTTTGATGAATAACTGCGATAAGCACTTCCAGGACGACGAAAACTGGTGATCAAGGGAAACCAACCACCCCAATGCAAGGCCTGAGAGACTCCTGTAGAACAGAGAAACTAATTTCTCATCATCGTCCACCCCTAGCTGGCGAATCTGCTGGCGATAAACAAATAGGTGGGTGATTGGGCATCCTGCTAGTCCATCATATTTTCGGAATTTCGGAAACTTCATTTTAGGCAGACGGAACTCTGAGAAGGGCTCAAATTCAGTAGCAAATGAAGAAATAAACCTTCCCCAAGATTCCACTCTGGCTTCCATATTGTAATTATATAGACGCACAAATAACTGTGACAAGTCCATCCATGGGAAGGGAAAGCAGCGATCAAGAGACAGAAACCAACCAAGTGCTGGGCCAGCAAGACTCTTGTAGAACAGACAGACTAAAGTCTCATTATCTGCCCCCAGGAAGCGAAGGTCTCTGCAGTAAACAAAGAGATGAAAAGGTGGGCATCCTTGCCCAGTATACTTACTCAACTTTGGTACTTGAAAATCCTGCGGCAGGCGAAACTCCGGGAAGAAACACAAGTTTTCGGACTTGGTGGAAGAGTGTCTTTGCCATTCCCTATCCGCACTGGCATCAACGTTGTCATAGTATCGATTGATGAATAACCGTGCCCAGTCTACCCAAGATGCGGAGAAGCAGTGATCGATGGTCAATAGCCATTCAAGCGCAGGACCTTGGAGACTTTTGTAGAACAAGCCTCCTCGGTGGCTCCAACTTGGACGAGATCGCGGCTGTAAGTGAAGATATGGGAGACTGGGCATTCCAGCCCATCATACAGAACGAGCTTTGGGAGCTTCAAGTTGTTTGGGTGGGTGATATTACGGGTAGAAATGCAGGTCAGTGAAGCGACAGGAACGAAGACCTCCTTGGAGCAGCTCGAGATATTCGTTTGCGATTCTACGAATGGTGTCTTCTCGAGCTTGTTTTTCAGACAATGATTGATCCGATGACGAGAAGGATGATCCGCTGGCCATGGCAGTTAGGTGTTTGAGAATTTGGAATGCTGGTAAGGACGAGTACAGTGGAGTGCAAGGAGAGTTTGAGAGGTTGCTTTGATCTCTGTAAAAAGTCGTGTGTTGACTGACGACTTCAGCGCTTACACGGGCTTTCAACACTAAACTGTATTCTCTTTGTTTTTTTCTCTTTTCGCTTGCTTGTTGGTTCGATGGAAAGAATTGTAAAGGAATTAAAATAGCGTCGCGGGGATAATCTTGGTTGTAAAATAAAAATAATAAAAGATAATCATTAAAATATAGATAATGATAAAAACTAAATTATATGTAAAATTAATCCTTCAAAAATAAGATTTTCTTTAGAATTCTATTTTTTTCTTTTTAGATGGAATAATCTAATGAGAAAAAGATAGGAATATTTTTTCTTTTTTTTTTCCAACCCCTTTCAACTAATGTGATATGTAATTATTTCAATAATTTTATTTATTACCATTATTTATATTATTTAAAAATTATATCTATTTTATATTTATTTACTTTATTTTAATTATTATTTTTATTCTTTTATGTTATTATTTTTTCTCTTTTAAATTCCATTTCCCTTACTTTTTATCGTTTCTTTTCCCAGTTCGCCAACCGGCCTCGGAAGATTTGCATCGACGATTTGACGTGTAGAGCAGGCAGAACAGACGAACAGCCCGGGGTGCAGGCACGCGTTATGGCAAGCCGAGTCGCAGCGTTGCCGTTGAAACTTGAAAGCCCACAAGACTATTCTCCGCGTAATTTAAGAATAGGTGGTAAATTGGTATAAATATATATATATATATACATAGCGATGATGTGAACCATAGTTCTTTCACAATTTATATCATATGACGAAAATTTAATTATAATTGTTAACTTACTTAGTTGAAGAGACGGTGACAATTTTTTATTTGACTAGAAAAGGGTAATAGTAGTAGGATGGCGAGTTTGATTTAAGAAAAGAAGAAAAGACGATATTGTAGTAGCATTTACGCTGAAAAAAGTGGTCACGATTATAATTCTAATTTGAAAAACCGAAAGAACACACAAAAATTTTGCCCTGTGTGTTTCAAAATACTAACACTATTGTCTATTAGTAAGTGCTTAAAAGGCGATCATCTTTTGCAAGATTTCCTCCATGAATTTAGATGTGGTGGGCACGGCTAGTGTTTTAACAGCGAAGTTTCCAAGTTACTAGTTGTAACGGTGACATTGGGTTTTGTTGGATAGATTATATTAGGAAGAAAGTATATTAGAAAGAGAGTGCATTAAAAAATTGCAGTAGAAAAAAAGTTGTTATGGAAGTTAAGATATTACGTTAGAATAAAAAAATGTGTAAAAGAGAGTATATTGCTAATAGATTCCCTTCCTAATGTATTCAAATGAACCCTTAGTTATTGTTATTCATCTGTATAGTAATATCATCTGAAATGCCTGTTAAGACATACCAGATCATGTTTCTGATGTAAGAATGCTAGGTTAATTATTATTGGGCCTAAAAGTCAGATCACGCTGTGTTGTTGTCATGTACCATTCAGGGTTAGAATTGGGCGGCTGGAGAGAATCAGATATGAACAGGGAGTACTAAAATGAATTTTAATCTAGGAGTCAACACAAGCGAAAAATTCGATTGGCATCATTTTCAAATCTTAGTTAAACAAGTGGTGTGAAGTATGATAAATAGATTGAATTTAACATGCATATATCACCAAGGCCCTAAACCAATCATTTGCATGAAAATTTCCATGTAACATTACCTTGGAATCATCTCTGAAATCTTCTCTCCTCTTCTACAAAGCACCCAAATGACAGTCATTTGGGTATGCATTCGGTTAACTCTTACCGCTCATCCACAAAAGTCAGTCCCGATTTAGACCACTCATAAGTTTCTGCTTTTGAATCACAATACACAAACATATGGTCCCTGACAACTATTAGAATTAGAAGCACAGAATCCAGCGATCGAAATCCATATTTCACATAATATCCAGCACTCAGAATCCAAATGTCCCAGGGTAAGTCTTTCTGCCATTAGCCTTTGTCCAACTTGACTGATAAACATCTACAATAAACTCAAGTATGCAATCAAAATAAGCTTTCATGTGAGAATCAAAATAGAGTACTAAAAGTTAACAGAACATATATAAGTTTTTGAGAATCAAAATAGAGTCCTAAAAGTTAACAGAACATATATAAGTTTTGTCTGAGCAGTTAAGACTTGACTTGTCTTAGTGAGAGATACCTTATGAGGCACATTGAGTAACGGATTGACCTTGATTTTTCTTGGGCCAAGGCCTAATCCAAGGTTGCCACAACTGATTAATATAGAGCAGGTCAGCCTGGGGATTAAGAATCGGATAATGGATGGTTCGACAGAGGCCTGTGTTAAATGCTTACAAACCCAGGCAATATTTGAACCATTGTTTGAAGAAAAGAATTGAAGCTAACATTAGAGAAGTTGAAATTTCAGAATTACCAGTCTGCTATGGCCTTGCTTTATGTTTGTGATTTTTTGATGTGTTCTTTGATGTTGTGGGCGGGGCTATAACAATCTTTCCTTTTTCAATAAGATCTTGCACAGCATGCTTTAGTTTGAAGCAGTTTTCAGTCGAATGCCCTGGTCCTTGATGATATGCACAATGTGCATTAGCATCATAGGTCCTGGATTGAGGATTCAGTGGTCTTGGCTGCAATGGGGTGAGCAGACCCCTTTCCAATAGGAGTGCCAAGATGGAACTGTAAGACTGCCCAATAGGTGTGAAACCGTTTCGGTGCCTAGGAAACCTTGCCTGTGTCCCTTGTAGCACAATGGGAGGTGACTGACAAGAAACGGTCGGAGGTGGGCTTGAATCCTTCGAAGCAGATGGAGTTGCAGCATTTTCTTCTCCCTCCCCATCTTTCTTTTCATCAGAAATTTCTTTTACAGCACGAGAAGTGGATGGCCAAGGTTCTATTACTCCATTTTTTATTCCAAGTTCTATTCTAGAACCCACTTGAATCAGCGTTGGTAAGTCTGTGAAGCCTAGTGGCATTAGATAGCCAAAAATGTTAGGGTGAGCCGATTGCTTGACCATCCTAATTTGTTCCTCTAAGTTCCTCCTCTCTTCCATCTGTTCCTCCAATAACCTCCAACGGTAGACATAATCGCTAAAACTCTCATCATTCCCTTGTCTCAAAGCTATCAAGTCAATTTTCTTTGGATCATCAGCAATGACAGTACAATACGAACAGCAAAATAACGTCGAAAGCTTCTCCCATGATTTCAGTGAGCAGTGATCTTCAGACACAAACCATCTGGAGGCAGGACCTGTGAGGCTCTTATGGAACAGACAGATGAGCATCTCTTCATCCACTCCTAGTCCATGAAGGTCTCTTCGATAAGCACACAGATGATCAATGGGGCAACCTTCCCCACTGTATTTTTTGAATTTGGGGACATTAAAATCACTGGACAAACGGAATTCGGGGAAGAAACACCAGTCCTTATATCCATTAGCAACTTCCATCTCTTTCTGTTTATTTATCAGAAACGGATCGATATTGTGAGAATATCTTTCAATGAATAACCCTGACAGTTCTTCCCATGACGTTAGCAACCACCCATCCAGAGAGACAAACCATGTCAGCGCAGGACCTGTGAGACTTTTGTAGAACAGACAGACCAGCACCCTCTCAACAGCCCCTTTCTGGCAAAGCTCCTGACAATACTCAAAGAGATGGGCTACTGGGCATCCTTGCCCATTGTATTTTTCAAATCTGGGGACCTTGAACTTATAAGGGAGATGAAAATCCGGGAATAAACGCACGTCTGCGGATCGAGTTGCATACCATTTATCGATCACACTAACATCAGACTGGAGAGAGTATATATCCACAAACAACTCCGCTACGAATTCCCACGACATCGCAAAGCGATCAGCTATAGACACGAACCATGCCAATGCAGGACCAGCGAGACTCTTGTAGAACAGACAGAGCAATGCCTCTTCACTCGCCCCAAGTTGGCAGAGATCCTCACCATAAGCAAACAAATGTGTGATCGGGCATGATTGTCCATTGAATTTTTCAAATTCAAGGACACCCAACAACTTATCAGGAAGTTCGAAATTTGGTAAGAGGAGCAAATCATCAAATGGAGTCATGATCCATCTCCCTGCTATGATGGCATCAAAATTGGAACGAAATTGGTCCAAGAATAACTGCAACAAACAACCCCAGGATGACAGAAAGTGGTGATCAAGCGAAACCAACCACCTCAATGCAGGGCCTGTGAGACTCTTGTAGAACAGACAAACTAACGGCTCATCATCATCCCCTAACTGGCGAAGCTGCTGACGATAAACAAAGATGTGGGTGATTGGGCATCCTCGCCCATCGTATTTTTGGAATTTCGGAACCTTGAACATTTTAGGCAGACGGAAGTCTGAGAAGGGACAAAACTTCTCAAATTCAGTAGCGTATTCTACAACCATAAACCCTTCCCGAACTCCCATTCTGACATTTATATTATCGCGATATCGATCCAAAAATAACTGTGACAAGCACGTCCATGGCAACGAAAAGAAACGATCAAGAGACAGAAACCAACCCAGTGCTGGGCCAGCAAGACTCTTGTAGAACAGACAGACCAACGTCTCATCATCTGCACCCAGGAAGCGAAGGTCTCTGCAGTAAACAAAGAGATGAGTAATTGGGCATTCTTGCCCAGTATACTTACTCAACTTGGGCACTCGAAAATGCTTCGGCAGGCGAAACTCCGGGAAGAAACACAAGTCCTCGAAATGGGTAGCAATATGCCTTTGCCATTCCCTGCCAGCACCGACATCAACGTTGTGATCATATCGGTTGATGAATAACAGTGCCCAGTCTACCCAATATTCGGAGAAGCTGTGGTCGATGGTCAATAGCCATTCGAGAGCAGGACCTTGAAGACTTTTGTAGAACAGGCGGATCGAAGCCTCTTCGGTGGCTTCTACTTGGACGAGATCGCTGGTGTAAGTGAAGATGTGGGAGACTGGGCATCCCAGCCCATCATAGATATCGAACTTTGGGAGCTTGAAATCTTTGGGTGGGCCAAATTCCGGGAAGAAATTCAGGTCGGTGACCCGACAAGAACGAAGGCGCCGTTGTAGCCGCTCGAGCGATTCGTTTAAGATTCTAGTCAATCTACTAATGGCGTCTTCAGAACGAGCTTGTTTTTCAGACATTGATTGATCCGACGGGGAAAAGGATGAGCCGCTGGCCATGTAGTTGGCTGTTTGAGAATTTGGAATGCTGGGAAGGGAAAGTGCAGTGAGGAGAGCTAGCTTCTTCCTCGTAAAAAAGGCTCGTCTTGGCAAAGTAGTCCTGCCGAGTGTGGAACGGATGATGACCTCTGGACGCTTAAAATCGACGCGTCCCTTCAACCGCAAACTATATAACCTGCATCCTCGTTATTTTTTATTTTTCCAGCTGATTGTTTGGGTAGTAGAAAGAATTAGAAGTGAATAAAATAAAATTTAATAAAAGAATAATTAAAAAATAGATGGTAATAATAATAAGTGAGTTGTACACATAATCAATTCTTAAAAAATGAATCGCAAAATCAATTCTTAAAAAACGAAATTTCTTATGACTTTCTTTTTTTTTCAATAGAATTATCCAACCAATCAACCCACTAAATAAAAGACAAAATTCCTTTTTCTTACTTTTTTCATTGCTTTTCTATTAATGTGATATATAATTATTTCAGTAATCTTATTTTTTTATTATTTATATTTTCAATTGACACATCTTTTTTTCATTTATAAATTTTCTTCTTTTATCTTTATAAATTTTAATTTTAAATTACTATTCTCTATTTATTATATTATTTCTTTTCTTTTATTTTTTTAATTTTATCCCCAGTTTAAAGACACATCTAAAGATATTAATAGATGTATCACGGGTAGCAGATTGTCCATAACCCGATTAGAGAGTAAACCTAGAGGAATAGAATTTAATTTATCTCACCGTTCAAAATTTAAAAAATATGATTCATTTTTAAAAATCACTTAATTTAGACATTCAAGTGGGCCATAGTACAAATATTTTATTATTAATTTATCTAATCAAGAAATATACATACAATAATTTAGAATATGTATATAATATAATGTAAATAATTTCAATGATGAAATGCCTCTTACCAGATACCAAAAAACAATCCTAAGGTCCCGTCTATTCCAATAAGTTTTCACAATGGCGCACATAGCAATATGGATATCATGTACGATTGGGCGGCTGGAGAAAATCAGATGTGAACAGGGAGTACTAAAACGATGATCTTCTCTTCTATTAGCCTCAAAGCCAACCCAATTGTCCGCATCTCAAGAGGCATTTGCTGGTATACTATCACGTTTTACTTGTAACTAGAGATTTACTGATGTTTTTAAAATATTTATAAAAATGCCTATATTTTATCAAAATATTTTTAAAAAATGCCAAAACTAGCAGCGTCTGTCACCAGGACTTGCAACATAGTCACATCCAATGGGTATTTTCAGAGAGTAATTACTCAAGTATAGGGGATTTAAGTAGCTCTTCTAAACTTATGCAAATTTAGAAGTTGATAGTTTTGGCTTTTTAAAAAAATATTTAGACAAAACATAGGTATTCTTGTAAATATTTCAAAAATACTATAAATAGGTAAAAAAATACAGGTATATCAGCAAATACACCCCATTTTAATCTAGGAATAAACATAGGCAAAAAAATTGAATTAGCTAAAAATTACAACAACGAGCACTAAGACGCTAATGCTCAGACTAGCAATTCCAAGATGGTTGGAGACCTGGGAAGTGTCAGAGCGTGCAATTTTCTTTCATCCATTTAGCGAGCTGATTGTGGGGAAATGGACATGGTGGCGTTGGAAGCTGAGGATGGGGCAGAGGTGGATGTGTCTGTTTGGACCAGCACTCTATTCTCAGCATCAGTGAAGGTGGGTCTTGTTGGGGAAAGCCCATGTCCGCCTTTTTGAAGGAGCATGGCAACAATTTCAGACATGGTTGGCCTAGCGGCGACGACTGATTGGGTGCACATGAGAGCATTCTCTATGACTCTCTTCACTTCCTCTTCTCTTTATTCGTTCTTGTCTAAGCTCTCATCAACGAACTTCATCAATGAGTCCGCTTCATGTAGTTTCCATGCCTACGAAAATAGGACCAAAAAATAAGAGACTAAACAAACAAATAAATTTCAGTAGAGACATGATCAATGCAAATGTAAGAAATGAGAAGATGTATTCTCATGGAGATAAAATGATAGTGCCTCTATATGTACAGAAGGGAAGCCTATTTTATTGACATTATCACCATTTATACTTTTCTATTATGCCCTCTTTCTACTACACTTTATACAAACAAACCTTCAATATAATTGTCTTCTTTATTTAAAAGAAGAAAAGAAATTAATAAACAACATGTTTAATGGTCTTGAATTCATAATAAATGTCTATAATCATATTTTTACTTTCTTCATTTATTAATAATTTTAATCTAGTCTGTAGATGGGTTGCTCTAATAGTTGAACATGTGACTTGATAGTCATTTGCATATCTTTATATACGGATAGCCCAAGCGGTCCCAGACCCAAAAATCCTTTAGTCTGGACCGGATCAAATCAGATAATACTCAAAAGAAACACAGAAAAAAGGTCTTCCAAAGGCAATTTACCCATTCAAGAAGAAATTGCGAGTCATGATCAAGCTTTGTATCATTACTCTTTCGACCACTTATTATTTCCAAGACGACCACGCCATTAACTGTATGTGTCAACCTTCTCAGACAGCTGCCCATGGATTGCATACTCAGGCGCGGCATAAGCCCTGTGCAACAACGTTCACATACATCTTTCAAATTCGAAGAGTACAAGACTACGTAAATCTCAGATGGATTGAATAAAAGACATGTCCAAGATGTAAATTGCGTCGTTTTAACCGCAACTCGTTTTTTTAAGTATGGTTTCATTTAGCCAAACTCCAGCGCTTTAATTTCATTTTCAATAAACTAATTGCAGTCTTTTGGGTATGATGAAAAGGAAACCATCTGATTGCGATTATTTACTCACAAGGTCCCCGCAAATCTAGTGCTGACATGACTCCGGTCCTCTGGAAATAACCTTGCCAACCCAAAGTCTGCAATCTTTGGTTGGAAATCCTCATCGAGCAGTACATTGCTGGATTTTATATCTCGGTGAATGATGCGGACATGGAACTCCTCGTGCAAATATGCAAGCCCCCGAGCTGTGCCAATGAGTATATCATATCGCTGTTTCCAGTTGAGGTTCCCGCGCTTGTTGCCTATGAAATTGCATTTAGCTCAATCATTTTTGTAAAAACGAAAGGAAGCAGGGAAGATAATGCATCCATGTTTGTAACAAAAAAATAAGCCGTAGATCCCATAAACAAGAAAGTTTTCCTATGAGAAAACCACACATTATAAGCCAGCATGGCTTCGTAATGTTGTTAGATTGAGTACTAAGCTATTAGATAATACCATCAACGAATCTGCATTCGTACTATTATAAGGTAAAACATTCGATTAAACAAGCCAAAAGTCCCAAGTGGACATTATGGTATACATTGAGTTCATGTGATAGTAAGTGAAAATCACTCCCAATCAAATACTCTCACATTGCGATAGATCTATGTCCATCAAGTTTATTTAAGTCACCCTTAGGTAGTTTTAAGGGGACACGTGTCCGATTTAATGGAAGATGTATCCAACCTTGTCTAAGAACCCTGGCCCACATCATGAGGGTATCATGTTCCATTATCCATAAAAGGGACACTAGTCACAGAGACTTGTACACCAATACATGCTCGCTTTTACCTGTTTTTTCTCTCTCTAGCTTTCCTAGTAGTCTCATTAACTTAAGCATCAAGGGAGAATCATTACACAACCCCTGATGTCTCCTTACAGATCAAAGAGTTATTATAAAGGCATAGTGTAGATGAGTTGAAGTGGGTTCTGTAAGCGAAAACACATACCTCTCAATACAGTCAGAGAGTGAAATAATTTAACTTACTACCTACCTAGTCATTGATTAAACAAATTAAGCTAGAAAGTTGAGGATACCAAATAGGAACTTGTCAAGACTGCTGTTTGCCATGAACTCATACACAAGCAGAAGCTCAGGGCCTTTGCTGCGACAACCGTGCAAGCGAACAAGATTCCGGTGATGGACATTGCTGATGAGTGTGACTTCGCTTTCGAAGTCTTCCCTTGCCTTTCTAAATTTACCAATCATGAGTTTCTTTACAGCTACCAGTTTCCCATTTTTGAGAACACCCCGTGGAAAGGAAGAGATTTCAGGAGCCTTCACTGAACTATGCATGGAAGTAGAAATATTTCAGCTCAAAATGGCAGAATTTTTCTCCATATTTTACTTAATTATACCATGAGATCTCACAATCGATTGTTCTACTACTTTTACGTGGGAGCGAATAATACTTGAAAAACTGATGATCAAAGAAGTTAACTATTAGCATATGGTGACTCAAATTCTATTTCAATCAGTTCGAAGATTTTGCGGTACGACAAACATGAATCTCGTAACTTATCATAATTTCCCCTAAGGTGCGGGGGCTCCGCCCCCACGATACGGATCGCGGATAGTGGCATGGTGCTAACGGCGCCAATCCGACGCCTAACGACTCTTGCAAGCACAACAGTAGGCAGTGACACGGCACGGCGCCAATGGTAGATTTCTGCATACCAATTTTGACAATTTTGGGCAAAATTATTTGAGAAAATCCCTATGTACACGAAATTCTTAATGAGACTAGAGTTTTCTATAAATATATATTATTTCTATAGAGAAAGAGAGAAAAAAGGTTTGTATTTTGAGATTTATATTTTATCTAATCTCTCTCTTTTTCTCCACTTAATTATACTCAATATTTGATATAGTGAAGCTCTCCTCCTCTGCTTGTGATTTTTTTCGATTAAAGGGATTTTTCACATAAATCTGTGTGTTACATTATGATTTATTTGCTATCGCATTTGTATAATTTCTTACACTTACTTTGCATCCGTCACCGAAGCCGCCTTCTCTCAATTTATTTTCTTCACTGAAATTCTTCGTTGCAGATTTAAGATTTTTGTAATGATAATTCACTGGGCCATGTAGCTCTGTCACCTCTAATATGTTTCCTTATAAACAAACACGTTGTTTTGCGTGAATCTTTTATTCTGCCAAGCGCCTATGTGAGAAACTAACCTAGCTAAAAACCTGATTTTTTCAAGAAATACGCTAGTCTTAATACCCAATTGGACTGAAAAATCATCAAATTTTACCATGGTTGTATTAGATGATTATAAATTCTTCATTGGATACTCCAGTATTATTCAGTCAAAGATGGGGGGGAAAAACACCAAAGATTTTTATATAGTGGTAATGGTAACAAGGAAATATTGAAGTGTATTTCTTTCAATTACAGTATCACAAATAGGAAATGCACCTCTCTGCGGTTTCTTAGTCCTCTTTGAACGCCAAAGCCATGCGAATGACAACAGTATAAAAACGAATCCAGCTCCTCCAAGAACACCTCCCAATGGCTGCTTTCTTTTTCTTGCTGGAACCTCCTATAAATTTCACAATGATTTCAATAGCCCAATATCTAAAACAATCAAAAATAATTTTCAATAATTCATTACTTTTCCTTCCAAATGTTGTTTAGAAATTAATAAAATCAGAAGGGTTAAGTACAGCTATTACGAACCAAAAGGATAATAGCTTGCACAAATATTTTTGGAAGCTTATAGCATTGCCATACACATAGTAGTTAAAGGCACACTTAAGCGCGCGGCTCAAGGCTCACTTTCCTTAATTAAACTGTTCTAAAAGTATATTAAAAGAAAAAAACTTTTAACATTCAATTACAATTCTAACTTCTCTAATTTTCTCTTTCTTTCTTGACTTAACTGAAGTTGGCACCCTCTATAGGATTATATTTAATATTTGAGTAATTTTATTATTTTATTTTTATAAATTACATATATAATTAAATTTATTTGACCTTATTATAATATGAACCTCGCTTTCGTCAGGCAAACGCCTTGCGCCTCGGCCCCAAAAGCCCTTTGCGATTGCTGCGCCATGAATAAACTATGGTCATACATACAAAAACGCATCTAATCATTATAAATGGAACAAAGGCCTAAAAAAATGCTTTACGAAGACTCGCCTGTACGCAAGAAAGGAGCGAGATCGGTCGCCTGGTCGTTGCTAAAAAACGCCGCGTCGGAATACCTTAAAAAGCAGACGACATCCACCGCCCGCCCTCCGTTATTCGGCGGACACCCCTCTACACTGCCACACGCCATGCTCAAGCACTGCTCGCACCCTCCCTCGCTCACCGTCTCCGCGCACTGCGCCACGGCGTGCACGTTAGCACCGTACTCCTCCCTCGTCGTCGCCCCAAAATACCCCTTCATTCTCGGAACCGCCGTACAAAGATCCTTCAAAACCCCATCCACGGCGGCTTCTCCCGGATCCACCGTCTGCTTGGTGCATCGCCCGAAGTTCCCCGCCATGGTCGCCTGGCTGTAGAATTCGTTGCTCTCGTGCCTGAGGAAGCAGCCGTCGTAGACGACACGGGCGCCGTTGGCCGCCGCGCGGCGTTGAAGCAGGCGGCGCAGTCTGCTAAGGAGAGGTAGCCTCGGCATTGGAAGAGGACGAAGATGGGATCGGAGGCGCGGGGACGCTGAGCGGTGGCGAAGCGGGTGGAGTTGAGCTGAGAGTGGATGTCGGCAAAGGTGGAATTGAGGTCGGAGATGAAGGTGGAGGGGGTGGTGACGTTGTACTGGCTGCAGCCTTTGTTTAGGAGATTGGTTTGAGGATCCGATGCCGTCGGATGGCAGGAGAAGACGAGTAGAAAGACGGAAAAGAGTGAGAAGCAGTAAAAGGAATGAGGAGAGATTTTGATTCGCATTTATTAATTTTTTGGTGGATTTTGTCTGATGAAGAAGATTAAGTGTAGAGCTTGTAAATGAACAAAATGATTGCTTTAACAGAGAGAGAGGTGTAGAAGATGAGTAGAAGATCCAAAGATTTATCAATTACTGAGGACCATTATAATCCATTTTCTTCTTTGGGTCAAAACAGTGCTAGAAACGTTTCCAGAGGGAAAAGCCGTAGAAAAGATTTCAGAAGGAATCGTGTTGGAAGAGGCCGCCGCAGAAAAGAATTTTCCAGGAGTGGCAGGAAGAAAAACAGAGCAAAGCACACGTGTACCATGGGAATTAAGACTGTTGTCAATGTATATCTAATTGGATTGTTCCATCCATTTTTCCATCCGCATTCTTTACTTGTAAATCCTAGCCTTTAAGAGCTTTGGCTCGATAATCATGGATGTAACTTGTTTATTGGGAGGATTGTTGGTCTTCGATCTATTAAGTTGTGGACCGTCTAACGGATGAATTAGCACGATTTTCGTGCCATTTGGTGTTTCGATGGGTAAACCAGCTTTAGAGTTTAGACGTTTTACATTGGCGAGGGATTACAGCAGAAATACATACGGCTGCGGTATGGAAACCTCAGGCGAATGCATAAGACTTTAGACGGAGGACTTGGTTAATGGAAGACGAATGATATCACATTTATATCTTAACCACCTTCCGTAACTCTACTTTTTTACCATTGATACTAATATTTTCAATTATTAACTTGTTTATTTATTTATTAGACAATTAGTCAGCATGTTTAAGTATATATGTACTCCGTATAAGCATTCTTGTGAAACTTTATTGGTCAGTTAAGTCTTGTAACCAACTGATGTAAGAAAAAGAACCAGTTTCAATTTACACGAATAAATTCTCAAATGTTCGGTGACTAAAATTTCACCCAAGTGGTTAGTAAATGGTGTACTCAAATAGATTCACTAATTTTTATTATTTATTTTATTTCTATTTACTGCATCTTTGGCATCATCTTACGTTATTCACCTTTCTTTCCAGAATTCTGTCCAGGGATTTTCATTCATTGTTGTCAGAACTTTTGTGTTTCCGCATAGAAAACGGAACCACATGTAGCAACGAATCTTCCCAGGGTCAGCCAGACTTGTTCTATATCATTTTAAAAAGTAGATAATAAAAGCAAAATATTATTAAGGTGTTGTCCCATTTTCATGCCATTTGGTGTCCTGATGCGGTACGGTTTAGATATTTCATATTTAGTACAGAATTGTAGCAGAAAAACTTTCGGTTTGCAAATGATAGAACTTCATGCTGTGTACCAGCTCAATGGGAAACTGAATGAGACATGCTTTGACAATTCTCAGAAAATTCTTTTCCATTGCGGATTGAGTCGATGCTTTTGCCGGTTCATTTGGAAACATGTAGTAACCTCAATCCTTTACGCGTTCATACCTTAACTGCTGTAATTGCCAAAATATAATAATGATTAAAAAGGCATAGAGAATGTAATAAACATTTTATTTGGAATAAAGTAACAAAAGTGCAGTGTAATCTAATAAGATGTATGGCTCATTTTTCCTACTAGAACCGATAAAGTACACCCGAATTTATTGTCTGCATTATATTGACGTTCAAGGTATTGCGTGTCACCACAAATGATCCAGGATGCATGCCGTGTATAGACCATCTCTCGCAAACGATCGCTGAAACCTCCCTAATTTCAACGCCGCGATGGAACTGGAGGTGAGATAGTGAACAGGCTGGAGACGTATGCTAGCCACCTATGTATTGGTAGCGCAAGAGGAGGGTGAATCGAGGTTCACGAATTTCTGATAAATTGGTTAAATGTGCAAAACATAAGAAAACAAGTATAAAAAATTATATTGCATGTTTTTTATAGTTAGTTGGCCCAAATTAAATTCCTACTCACTTTTCTAATGTAGTCTTTTGTCTTACATTGCACTGACAGAATCTTTTACACACCTAGTTAGTTTTAACTAACTCTTATAATCAAACTCACTATAAGCTTATTTTTTTGCAAAATTACGCTTCCTAAATACTGCGAGTCTCATGAGAAACAGGCTTTCACCCCAAGTCACACTAACTAAATATCAAATGGTATAGTGAATTTGACTCTTGAAAGGCTAAGTTGTGCACAATGGAAAGTAAGAAAAGAATGATATACTCAATGTAGAATGAGTGCTTTTATCTCCTTTGATGTAGCATTGATGTGGCTTGAAACTTAATCATAGTTACAATGCAATGGAGTAGCACTTGTGGAAGAAAACTTGTAAATGCACCAAGTAAGCATTTGGAGTTCTTAAAAGTTATTTTTCATTTTAGGGGATCCTCTATTTATAAGTTCTTGAAAGATTTACACCTATTTGAAACTTGGCCATTAAGATTATAAGATTTATAGTCGTTTGAAACTTGGGCATTAAGATTATAGCCGTTGGATCTTGCTTACAGAAGATGCATACAATATTTTCAGCAATAATAACAGACCTCTATGAGGCTTAACTCTCCTCTATCGAAAAACTCTGTCAACCAAAATGCCCCGAAGACCTCCATTAGTCTCCTCTATTAATGCCTAAGTTGTTAGCGACCGTTAGCAATATGAATGATAGACCTGTGTTAGGGCGAGATATCCTCTCTGAAAAACTTCTATCACTAGTTTGGAAAAAAGGGTAGCAAAGTAGCAACCTCGACAGACCTCTGTCGACATGTGAAAAACTGTGGACTCCTCTGTCAACTCTAATGGTCTCCAACTGCTCTACCTAACAGTTATAGTCTCACAAACCATTATTATTCCAAGTTATCCTGCGTGGACTCCTCTATGAAGAACTCTCCCTTGGACACATTTCTAGGGTCTATCTGTCCCAGAGGAATTTCTCCCATGTGCTGCCTTTGTTGTGCCAAACTTTATTTATACTTAGCATTTACATATTTTCTTTCTTCGTTACTTGTTTTGTAATTTGTAGAGACTAATTTAAATTATCTTTAGATGATTTTTAGTCCTTAAGCTTGTTTGCTTTGTTTTTCTTATACGAAACTTGTATTTTTCAATTTTATTTTTGCAATAACTGAAAAAAAACTTGTTAGTGCTCTCTTTCGTTACTCATATATTTGCTTATCATCAAAATTAAGTTGTTATTACATATTCATCATCGAAATCAAATATTTATGGGGTTTAGACTTAACAACGTATTTCATTACTCAAACACAAAACCACTTTTTTATATAAAAGTAGAAACAAGTATTAAAATACTAATTTTAAATCATACAACCTACTTCAGTATTATATTTTTATATTTTCTTTTAATATCAACATATGTATATTTTATAGCTAATTTATGAATTTAGTTAAAAATGTGAATGACAACATACCTAGAATTCTTTTTAGAGTTTTAGAGAAAAAAGAAGATAAATTCATCTATGGTTCAGATCCCTTATGTTGAATAATAGAAGATGGGTTAAGGATTAAGCAAGACATTTTTTTAGGTTATTAAAAAGGGCAAGCTGAGTTAGCGAGATTGAAACCCTTTTAACCCTACTCAACTCATTCTCTAAATCAAGTTGTTATTTTTTGTCGAATCAAAAATAAAGAAGGAAGGGCAATAAGAGAAAATAAATTAAATAAACTAGAAGATGAATACTCAATTTGTAAAAAGTATATTACAAAGTCATAATCCTTTTGACAATTATGCACCTTAAACTACTGCTTTAGAGTATTTATATTTGCCCTTAATATAGAATTTGTAAACCTAAAATACCAAAGAGAGAAAGCAACAATCTATCCATTGTCTTCCTCTTAATTCTACTTGAGAGGTGGCTACTACACTCCAATCAATATGAAATGCAAGGTATAAAATTCTTTTTCAAAAATTAATGATTGTTGGAGAAAAAATAGAAAATGTTGAAAGTAGTGGGTAGAGTTTTGGAAGCCTTCTTTTCTTGTACTAGGATATTTTGTCTTCTTTCTATCCATTTTGTCTTCCTCTCAATTCTACTTGAGAGATAGCCACTACACTCCAATCAATATGAAATGCAAGATATAAATTTCCTTTCCAAAAATTAATAATTAATGAAGAAAAAATAGCAAATGTTGACAGTGGAGAGAAAGTTCTGGAAGACTTCTTTTTTCTATGTTACAACATTTTGTCTTCCTCTCAATTCCACTTGAGAGATCGCCACTACACTCCAATCAATATAAAATGCAAGGTATGAATATCTTTTCCAAAAAATTAATGTTATAAGTAATCGAACCGTAAATCTTTAGTTAAAAAACCAACAATTTTACCACTTTCCACTTTATGTTTTATATCAAGACACATATATTATAAATTTTAAAAATCAAAATTCACAAAATTCCCAACATTTTAACCCAACTCAACCTGGCAACTAAAAAGGCTAGGGATGATTGACCAAACCCAAGTTCCACTCCTGTTTAAATCTCATCTACATGGTGATTGTTTAACTTAAAAGAAAATTAATAATTGTACTTCTCATTATGTAAGCATTAACTTCGAAATAGAAGCAAATGAACCGGATAGATTTTTTTTTTAAAGTTATATAGCTTATGGGCTTTATTTTAATTTTCCGCTAGAGCCACGCGTGCCTTTTGCCCTTTTTTTTTTTAACCAAAACAGAGTAACTGTCATGCTCGTTAATTTCTTAGCTAATGCTACAATACAACTTTAAAAGGTTTAGTTCATTTGCCTAACGTCGACTTCCCCCGTATTTTCCAGAATGAAATCTCACTGTCAGATATGTTGGGGATGATGGTAAGTTATTAAAATAAGCTGTCGTCATTCATTGCTATGGAAGGAAGGGTAGGTTCATTGTAACAAAGTGCTACGCTAAAATAGCGAGGATGAACCATTAGATATTAACCGAGAATGATTCGATGCCGCCTGTAGCTAACTTCTCTTTTGTTTTCAACCCATCTTTTGGTTTTTTTTATCATAACAGATGATGATGATGGGATAAAATCTAGGAAGCAGTTACAGTAGAAGTACCACCAGGATAAGCTATTTTAGAAACTGGGCTATGTTAATCATTTCATATTTGTGTGGATGTTTGACATCATTTATAGCACTTGACAACACTTAATAGCACTTGATGAGATTTATATATTGGGCTTGACCAGCCTTAACATATTGAGAGGAGACTTGACAGGCCTTAACATCATTAATAGGGAGCTTAAAAAGCCTTAACATCATTGATAAAGGGCCTTGATCAACTTTGAAGTTATTAACAACACTTAATAGTACTTAATAAACTTTAGATACTGGGCTTATAAATTATGTATTGGGCTTGACGTCATTGATAATACTTAATGTATGGGCTTGATCAAACTTGACAGTGCTTAATAGAACTTGACAACACTTAATAAAATTATTGACAGAACTTGACAGCACTTAAACGCATTTGACAATAATGAGATTTATGGATTAAATTGGGTAAAATTACTTATCTACCATCCTTTTTGATAAGAACTCATAGTCATCAATTAGCATAGTAGGAGAGAGAGATGGTGATGAAACCATTTGTAGATTAAGATAGATTACAAACACGTGTAGCTTAGCATTTTCCTAAAATCTAATCTAACCAACATACTTAAAATTTTAATTCTACGGGCTACTAAATTTTTTATCAATGTAATATTTAGATTCTTAAGTAAAAAATATTTTTAAGCGCATTAGTCTGATTAGATTTTCTCAAATAATCATTTATAATAAAAACCAAAATATTCTTTATAAATTTTCAATTGACCAGTTCCATTGACTCATTAACCATTATACTATGATGATTAGATTTTCGTCAACAACTATATTTATCTTTATGCATTAAATTATATTCTTAAAATCATCTTAATTCAGAATTTTATATGAGCCTTAATAATAACAATTATTAAGGAGCCTAAATCCAATAGATATTTTTTAATGAATTCTGCAACCCACAAGATGCATTCCATCTAAAGTATTTTCCTCGAATAGATGGGTGATTACATTTAAGTGATTTCAATACTTATATGAGTGGCTTTAAATAATTATTTAGATTTTCCATATGATATAATGTTTTCTCAACAATTAAGTCCACAAGAGTTTTAAATCCAAGTGATTATGAATTTTCACGTCTGAATTAATTGAATGGTACCAAATACAAGACTTGGCTTAGAGTCAATAAAAATGGTGAGTCTAAAATAAAAAGGCAGTACTGATATCTGATGTCTGTTTAGACCGAAAAAAAAAAAAAAAAAGCGTGTAGCTGGGTACATTTATTTAAATACATGTAGTTTTGGTCCGACACTTGCGTTACGTCGGGTAACTAAAAAATCGAAATCTAATTTTTTCGTGTGTTACCTTTTTAACTGATATGCATTTAATTACCTTTAACAATCTTATCTTTTACCCATCAGCATCAATATATCTTCCACAATTTTCTGTCTTTCCACTAAAACAACTTATTTATTTCATGTTTAATTATTATTCAGATTTTACCACATCAAATCCTTCTACTTTTTTTAAAAAATCTTTCTCGTCTCATTTCCTGATCAAAGCAAAGAAAATGCTATGATCCGAATTCTACTAACCGCATGATTCCTGGGTTGTAGATGATTTGGAAGTTTGCTCTTACGGGTTGCACCGTGGCCATCTTACGTGTTTGACCATGGCTCAATGCTGGAATCGGCTCCTCGACGTGTGTTAGATCTCAGGTTATGCTCGGCATTTATAAATGGTTTTTCACTGGATCATAAATATGTGTCCAAAAGCAGGAATTGAGTACAGTCAACCAGAGTTTTCATTGTAATCTGGTGACAATGCCTGAGAATATTTGGTTCAATTTCGTTTTTTTTTAAGTATTTTGTCATGCCGATTACTCCTGGGTGCCCGCGTATGAAGCGCGCTTTGTCGCTGGAGTATCATACCACGTCCAGCATCGAATCGGGCGTCCATGCCGCGTCACCGCCGGCCTGCGGGGTACGTGTTGAAAACAAATCGTAGAAGGAGGCCGACTTCCACGTGCCCAAGCTGCGGCGCCACGCTCATCACCATCGTCTGCGGCTTTAAAAAGATGCGCCATACTCGCCTACAGCTGAAGTTATGGAGAAATTTAGAGGCTTTTGTATATCCCTTGCGTTAATCGTCATATTCTCTTACGGAGCTCTATCCAACTCTGGCGGAGAAGACAGAGAAGAGAAGACAGAGAAATATGGGCCAACTCCTGTGGAAAGGGCTGTGGAAGTGATTCCCCCTTCGAACCCATGGGCGAACGTCAGGTCATGGATTCACGCGGCTTGGATGAGCATCCGGACTCCATACACGCAGTGAGTTGTTCATCTCTCTCTCTCTCTCTCTCTCTCTCTCTCTCCATACCCCCCACCCTCACAATGGCTTTTGAGGAGCTCCGAAATCCAAATTCAAGAAAATAAGCCAACGCCTGCCTTGGGCCATCACCATCAATTCTCTGTGGAAGGCCAGGGTGGGCTTAGCTGATGGTTTATTTAATTGACCCGTATTAACTCTTTGGAATACAGAATGACATGCTGGTTTCAAGGGGTATTGTCCGTCCGCCTACTCCGACGAAAATCACCTTTGGCGGTTTGGGCGGGACTGCTGCATTTAACCCAATCCCGATACATCTGCTTAAAACGATGTTTTCTGAACAAGCCGATACCCCCATCTTGACCTTGATTGATGATCTATCAGCCAAGTTAAGCGGACCGTCTCGAAGATTCGTCAGGCCCAGGCCGATACTTGCCTTTGCGGGTCGCTGTGGCCTCTGCAATGATATTTGGCAGATGCTGTGTTAATTTTTGTTAAGCTTGTCAAGTTGCGTGCATCAAACACGACTGGGCCTATTTACGTGGCCTACGTGGATGAATTGGTTGGATTGAGGGCTTTCATGCATGTCAATTGTCTGGGTCGCGATGTATCTCCTCTGACCTGTGGGCTTAGATTAAATCCATTAATTTCAGTTGCCGAGCTGGCTACCCGATGCCTTACCCAGCCCATTTAAGCCTCGAATATTTTACCCTTCTGTAGATCTAGGACAGGGATTCAGTCCATGCATGAATCTCATAAAACACACATTGGAATCATGTACGTAAAATGTTAAATAAAAAATTTAATGTTTTAAGATTTGACTTACAATGATACTTGCAATTACACATCAAAAGTGTGACTGAATATTTCAATAGGTTCACATAATTTCTAATGCGAAAGTTTTGTATGCCCTGGTTTTAACTTTTTGAATAATAAAGCTACAGAAGAATAATTTAGATAATAATTGTGAATTTTTATCAAATTAATCTGGAAGAAATATTTTTTCGGAAAAGTCGGATCGTGGCTGACTGCTGGTTTGATTTGTCTCACTTTCTGCCTTACGAGGAAACAGGAGCGGCAAAGGTGCTCCCATTAATTCAGCGGAATTGACGACAGACGTGGTTATTAGAAAGAGCATGAGTACATCGGAAAGCGCTGCTCAATCAGCCGCCCAAGGGACAGGAGAGATAAAGAAGACGGCGGATGTAGTACACATGGCGGCGGAGACGTCCAAGGGAACGCTGTCGAGTTTCGAGGAAGATCGAGACAGGGGACTTTAAACGAAGACTAGAAACTTATCGCAGCCTTGTGTACGTTTACTTCTTGTCTCTGTATGGACGTGTATACGACGTAGTATGCTGAAGATCAATCAACGAAGTTATCAATATTATCGTTCAGCATTCCTATGGGCAAAGGTTTGAAATAGTTGGCCGAAGCAGGACTCATGCCAAGCTCGTTGAGCTCTAGCTTGGCTT